>CABFWB010000441.1:26306-72238 GCA_902151455.1 Timema bartmani | reverse complement strand
GGGGGGGGGCTCTGAAAAAAGCGTTACGTGGGTTTATGGTAGACCCCTTAGCAAGTGTAGCGTAGGGGCTGACCTAAAAGTAGTTGTTATTATAAAGTTTACTTGTATGCGTGTAAAGTGACAAGCTGTGTGTGCGCGAGTCACTATTGTTGTCCTAAAGACCAACTCTCTTTATGACCCGCCCAGTGTAACCCACTGATATGTTTAATATAACGAAGTGTGTTGACTCATAACTCCCTCTAAGGCTCTTTGCCGAGGTGGTCATCAAACTGGACCACTCCGAGTCCACCGTGCTTTAAATTTAGAGTTTTCATCTGTATAATTACATATCAAGATGATGTAATGTCAGACGAGGAGGCAACATCGCCCATCAAGGGCCCTATTTAACTAGTAGGGAGAACAAAAGTCATCTCGGCGGCACACATTTATTTTAATTAACATATTCATATAAGAACAAGGATATTTAACACGAATATTAAATGGGGGTAGAGTATATCAGATCACCTGTCAGGGGTACTTAAAAGTTGACAGTGGCATCAAAAAAGCACGGGAAGCCCACTAATCCTAAACCAGGGCTGATTCTTGCACCCGTAAGCATAAAACAGGTAGCTCTTTTTTTTTAATGGTACGCTGCACCGCACAGAATTTCTCACTCTTTTATCTTAAAATAAATTAATTTACTAAAAACTCATAAGATTTGTGAAACGAAATAATACACATTATTGCAGAAACACTCCACCAAAGAGCATAAATTAAATAATATACACTGTTACAGAAACATAATAAAAGAGGAACATCTCTGGCCACCAAAGAGCATAGTAATCAATTTCAATATGCTCTATAAATATATACATATATGTTTGCTTATAGCTCTAAACTATTGGTTTTATAAAAGTAAATTTCAAATAAAAGATTTAGATTTTTAACAGTACTACAACTTTACAGCGAGAAATTATTTAATATCTTAAATAGTTGCGAAGATATGATCAAATTTGGAACTTTCCGCTTATGTAAAGTACACTTAGGGTCATTTTAATGGGAAAACGAACATTTCATTTGTAATATTAAACAATGTCTAGATACAAAATATAATCAAAATTGTTAGAGTGGATTTCTAGAAAATCAATTTTATTTCTTTCTTTCAGTAAACTACCCTTAATTTTAGGGCTAGGTCTCTAATTTAAAAAAAAACCTCGGGGGTACCTTATGTAAAACCCATAAACCAAGTTTTATCCCGATCGGTAAATTGGTTTCGGCTCTCAGGTTAGATACAAACCAACAGATGACATCGTGAAAACCAATTGTTCGGTTTCACGGGATCATGAAACGTAGACATTTATCAAAATCTTGAGATCAATTTTTTGACTATCACAATAATTATCTTTCCAGGGGGTCGAGAGAAAGTAAAAGCACCTCTCTCATTAGACATGTCAGAAAAATTATATGAATAATGAAATAAATATCATGTAAGTAATTAAATAAATAATAATATACATTGAGTATAGATTTTGTCCTTACTCTTAAATTTTGATAAATGTTTCACCCTGGCTGTATAAAAATTTAAATAAGGAAGTATTAATTACTGTATTAATACTATGGATATGTTTATTGCTCAGCTGCAATGATAGTTATTGTTGGTTGTAGTACAGTTGCAAAATAATTTGTGGATATGAAATTCGAAAAAAATAAAATAATAAGGCACACCAACAAATGGTTGAATACCACTATTTTATAGAAATATACACAAAATATATTGCATTAAAACGAGTGTAAGAAATTAACTTTTCAATAATCTTAAAACTGTGTATGTATCTCATAATGTTTTAATTAATTGATGGATTTCAACCAAACTTATAAAATACATAAGCACCCACCAGTACTCCTTTGGGTCCGGTTTTTACTATATTTTAGGTTGACCATTTTGACAGCATGCGTGAATAAATACCAAAGAATAGATTATTTTATTCCATATTTGATGATATAAAATAAGTGTTAGTTCTATTTATTAAAATGTACATGCCTTTATTTGAGATGACAGCTATATAAATAATGGGCTGAGACCTGCCTAGAGTGTTACATGATATAAAAAAACATCAGTCTACCGAGATAAGGATCTGGGGTTCATTTCCTGCCATGACCGAATAGTTTATTATTGGTCCAAATTTGGATCATTCTCTTCTACAGTGATAAATTAACAACTGGCAGTCCTAGTGTTATGTCTGTTCTTAGGTGAAGTTAGTTTGTAAGTTGTATGCTGGTTCAGAAAACAACTGATCTGGCAAGTTGGTAGTAGATGGTGTTGATGTTGGGTGTTTTCAGTGGGCGCACGGAGAAGCAAGCCCAGAGAGATGCCCAAATGAGACTGCGCAGTCCCTCCCCAGTTCACACGAACCCCTAGCAGACGCTACCAGCGGCGCATAGTGGAGGGTGCACAGGACGGTGAGTCATTTGTCTTGTTTTAGCTCGTCAACCTCACTGGTATTGGTCGCATCAGCATCCGATGTTCGTGGGTTCAAACCCCGCTGGGGTTGACTGATTTTTCCTTGAGAGATAAAAATGCATAGCTCAACCTCCTTCGGAGGTTAAGTAAGTCTGTCGATCTCATATCAATTGTGACATGTAAAATAACTCTGGAAGGTATGTGAAAATACCTTTACCAGCAATATTGGTAGGCCCTTTCCCTCTCGCTCATAGAAACTCTCGTGTGCTGATATAATCAGTCGGTTCAAAAAGTGCACGTTAAATAACACAAATAAATAAACAATAATAATGTGTTCTCTCATTATGCCTTCACTCACTCTTTAGCTGTCAACCGAGTAACTGGTGAGTAACTGGTCGTTGGAACCATCGATTGACAGTAACTGAGGGCCGTATCTATAGGCAAGGTTCAGAGGTCATCCAAGCTCATGTTTAACCTGAAATGCTTGTTATTCATTTACCGGGACATTGTTAGACTACCACGCATAGGCGTATGCAGCATGGGTGTCGTTGGTGTCAGGCACCCCCACTAGTAGAAAAAAAAAGTTGAAGCGACAAAAAAAAGATCAAAGTACCTGATTTTTATTAGAGATTTTAATGTAGGTTTGAGATCCTGTTTCCAAGCCGGCCGACAGATGCCATTGTAATTTATAATGTTGGTTTTTAAAGAATATTATTGTATTATAAAACATTGATCCTTTCTTGTTTTAAATTTATTGTTGTTAAAAAAAATTCTAACATATCCCTTCGTCTTTCAACTTACACCCCCCATCAGCCACACCCTGTGCACGTTTATGCTACACCCCATATACAATAGGAGTGTAGCTAACTGACAGCTAGTAAAAGTTACCTGATTAACTCTCTCATTCGCCAAACCAAATTATCTGCAAGATCATGTTGAGCTGTTGTCACATTTGGCGGTCAAAACTTTCACAACAAACAATTTGTTTTTAATTATTTCTTTCTTTTGAACTTTTTCACATTATTGAAATACAAACAATTGAAAATTATCATTTGGATGTTCCTTTTCTGTGGTTCATTCAATAATGCGTTACAAACGATAGAATATAAAAGGCTGCCTTCCCTTAAAAAATTAAGACGGTGAACCAGACTAGACCAGATGAAATAATGACATCATACAAGAAGTTCTCAGTTTCATGCTTAAAATTGAAATAAATTCAGCTTCAATGCCTTAGGCTGGTAACTGTATATGTTTAGTGTCTGAAATGTCCCACATGGAATTTTATCATATTTTTAACAACTATAGATTCATGAAGGATTAAATAGCCAAACTATAATGGTTGTTAGTTACAGTTACAGCCGCATCTAAATATCATCGTACATTTGGCAATATAAAGCCCTGCCGAGTCAAAGATGGCTGCATTCTCTGATAGCTCGTGATCTTAATCACTCATATGTAGCAGATGATTTCCACATGTCCTTCACAGACTCGGCTTTCAAATATAAGTGAAGAATGACCCTGGGCACGGGACGGCTCCTGGATAACCCAATTAATAGAGAATTGGTGTACTAATCCAAAGGTCCCTGGTTTGATTCCTGTGTCCAGAGGTCATTTTACCATTTAAAGTGTATACTATAGGTTCATGTTAAGGTTATTATCGAGAGTCCAAGGAAATTGTTTTATACACTCTGTAACATACATCACCTAGAAATATTGTATTGTCCTCTCAGAATTAAAAAAATCACTATCACTGCCTAACATTAATATGTTTAGCAATATTTTTATAATAACATTTGTTGTTTATACCTATTTAACTATAATTGAATTAACAATAAAGCATTGGGAATAGTGTTGGCCATAATAATGACAAAAAGAACACAACAATTAAATAAGACTATAGCTAGCTGTTCAGTAAAATATTCTACTGCGTCTTCAACTGACATGCATTGAAAGTTTTTGAAATTCATCTATCAATAAATTTTAATCATATTTTAAGACCATAATTTTCTGAAAATGCACCCATAGAGACACTGTTAAATTGTGTTTATTATAAATAATGTTTTAAGAGTAAAAGTCTTTATCTCAAACTGTACCTTTGTATACAAATTTATGTAAGACTGCATATTGATAAATAAATTTATGTTGTAACATGTACCAATACTAACATGTATGGTATTTTTATAGCACCTAAGATAGAAGAGAAAATAAATAATGAAAACATTCCACCTCAAGAAATTAAGTCCGTCTCGATACCTCAGCCAGCTCATTCGTAAGTATCTAAAACATAGTAATCAGGTGATTATTTCATTAGCTCATTAAGACACAATGTTGAAACGATAAAATAGTAGACTATGTTGTACTATAGGTAATTCCTTCTTCTTTGAGCTTTCGACAAAACAACCATACAATAAAAAAAAGTCATTGGAAATCAATTAAGGCATCAGTAGCTAATAAGATTGACTTTTTAACTTTGTAATTATATAAATCAAACTTTAAATTTGTTATTTTAGCAATGAAAATCATACAATAAAGCTTTTCAACTTCAATCAGTTAGACTATAAAACGGTAGTTAGTAAAATTTATTAAAAAAGTAATCCCAAACTCTGTAACTATTCAAGTTAAATTTTAAATTATGTCTTTTGTACAGTATTTGTTGGACCAAATATTTTAAAATTAACTGTTTAGTTTCTTCACCAACATATTTTATTTTTTGTTGATAGAACATAACTTTTTCAATTATATTAATAATGTACAGATATTTATTGTAGAAATAATAACTAACAATTGGGGCTTTAACATGAATCAACTCAAGAGTTATTAGTACATAAATCAGTTTTGAATAGAAAAGATGATAGCTTGGTTGATTGATATTGAACTTGTAGGCTACAATTGAATGAACACAACATACACACATTTAAAGCCCTAGCTGTGAACTAATTTGGGTCTTCGGTTCAAAACAATGTTTACAAATTATGAAAACATCAGAGTGCTTCCAGCATGTCCAGTATCTATGCACTTAATCTAAAAGTTTTCCACTCACCAACTATATCAGACTAAATGAGTTGAACTAGAATTTTTTTTTACTAAACCATATTAAATATTTATTCAAAGTCTAAACATAGTATCAACACCATCTAGTACAATTTGTATTTTTTATTACTTCATGATGTCTAGATAAGACAACATTAGTTGTTATTACAAATAGTATCTATATTTTTTATATCTTGTGATAATGTATATTTAATACATTCATGTTATTTTTTGAAGAGTGTGTTGAACCAGAGTCTTTATTTCAGTGTCGGCAGCTTATACCGGTCGACGTGCAGTATCCCCGCAGTACTCCCCTCCCATGGGCGAGCAGACTCTCCGCGCAGTACCCGCAGTGCACCTTGGACCCAGCCTCATATGAGAGGGCTCTACACTAGCTCCAGTCCGCGCTCTGTGCGCTCTGCCGGTAACAACAGCCAACTTCTCAACCGACTTACCAGGAGATCCTCAAGTGTCGAGAGTCAGAGTTCTAACGATTCACGCTCTTGCAAGAAGTGAGTAAGACCTTGGAATAACAGCCACACTTCATTCTGAGTGTGTTTTAATGACACTGGCTGGTTTTTAAATATTAAATACTGCCAAAATAAAAAGTTTGATAACGCTTTACACTGAACAACATACCAGAGATTCCATTTAAATGCATTTGTCTGAATTCTTCACTTGTCTATAGTGAAATTGGCATCAATGAATTATTTTTTTCACTCTAAAATAAATATGTTTTAATCTATATATAAGTACAGTAAAATAGTTTATCTGATCTCATTTTCACAGTTTTATAATAAAGATTACAGTGAATCTCATTGTGAAGACACACCTCGTTCATGTTGTATTTTCAAATATTCAACATGAATGGTTTTGGTCGTTCATAGTACAGTCGTGATCTGAGGTAGGTACAGTTTTTTTTTTTTGTAAATGAATCCATTATATTAACAGAGTTTTCTCTCTCCCTATATTCTTCTTTACTCAACAAATTATTAAATACTAAACTATATTTCTTCAAGTTAAATCTCTTTTTGCTTTTGGGGGTACGGTTTTTTTATACATGAAAGAAAGAAGGACATAAACAAATAAAAGGGAACAAAGTGGACTAAAATAAATACATTATGTAACCATAGGAAGATTAACCATAACCCTTGTGGTATACATTCTTAGGGCTAAGATTATTAGAAATATATGAATTGCTTGGTGATGATGTAACTAGTGACATTTTGTTGTAATGAGTCACTGCATTTGTGATGATTAGTATTTATATAATCCACTGCCTTCTTATCACCCAAGTCTTTATGTGAATCGGTTGTGATGGCGGTCATTTCTGAAGAGGGCAAGCTGATTACAAAGGCCTATTCGCTCGTTGCTACTTAGAGAATTACTTTTGTTGGTCAGTCACTTTACTAGGTGGTGCATAACATATTTGTCATGAAGAATTAATATAAAACCTTCCACCCAGACAGCTTTTTTTATCACCATAACTGTTCAGATTATATGCATATATGATAATAACTCTAATGGCCTAGGGATGAGGACGGAAACATTTTAAAGGTAATATATCCACTATTGCGTGGAAGGAGGGTTGGAAACAATTTTGAAAAAAAAAAAACTTCATTAGACACGACCGGGATTCAAACCCCGATTTCCTTGTGATCAGCAAGCCAGTTTAACGCAAGAGTGATGCCTTAGACCATTTTGCCACTGAAGTGGGTCCCCAGGCAGTTGAGTGTGAATACATACATGCCTCACTAATAACCAACAGTTGTACAGCAATTAACAATAGTCTTGGTTTGTGTTATTCAGACATCACCATCACCGCAGCCGCAGAGGTTCAGACAATGACAGCGAGTTGTCGAAATGTTCGGGTAAGTCCCATGGCCACAGAAGACACAGACATCGGTCCCACGGGAACAAGAGGGATTCTGGAAGTGAGCAGGACCTAACATCACAGGCACCGTCACAAGAGTTCCTCCAGGCACAGGTGAGGCAGGGTTGGTAACACTGATAATGGGCTTGAATCTGGCTCAGGAAGATGTTGATACTAAACTTTTGGGAACAAGTTTTGTAACCATAACAGTGTCGTACCGAGGGGTAGCTGTTTGGCCCTTTGACTCCCCTTCCAAATATTATACTATAGCACCTACAACTTCAATTAATTTTCAAAAAAACTTAAAATTACTCTTCAATAGATTAATTGTAAATAAATTCCTTGTCACCTTCAGTTGGGGGACTAAACCATAAGCCACCACAGGTAGAACTCTCTCCAAAATAAATTTATGGGTGCACTGAACCATGAATTAAAGTACATATTTGTTCAAAAGTTGTATGTTATATTTACAAATAAAACAGTGGCCTATGTGACCATTGTATTAATCAAAGCAATAAAATAATTATTTTTAAATATTTAATGTTCGAGAAATATAGAAATTCGCAATACTTTCCATAAACTATTATTTCAGGAGTCAACAAGCATATTATTAGAGATTTAAGCTGAGGTGACACATCCACTTACTGAGTTAAAAGTTTTGGGTTTGATTACCAACACAGACAAAAGATTCATCATTTTGAAATAGAGGTTTCCCTTTTTCACATGGCATTAGACTGAATATTGTGTCTATTCCTTAATTAAATTAGTTTCCAAATCGTATACTAATTTCATCAAATTTATTAAGAAATTGCACATTAAATAATCATAGAAATTTTTTTTTTTACTATTTTACTATCAAATCAATTTTGGTTGCAGTTATCTCAACATTTTCATAAATTATAATTACTAAACTGAATAAAAAAGTACTCCCCTTAAATAAGTTTTTTATTTCATGTTAAAATGGTCACTCATATTTGTAGGTTACCAGTATGTATCAGTTTTGGCAGTCTGGTTTGGTATTTCACAATTTGTGAAGCTATGTTTCTTGTTGCTGCAGCAGCAGCAGACCCAGTGGAAGTCACTATGAGCTGGTAGACTCAGAAGCACAGTGGCGGGAAGTGCAACGCAAACAGGCAGAGGGAGGGACAGGAATACACCAAGCCACTGTTACCACTGTAGGCAACCGTCGCTCCGGTTACATGAACAGTGGTATGGAGACAGAGTCGGAGCAATCTTATCACCACAAAAGAAAACATAAAAAACACAGGTATACTTTCGACACATCAAGAGGGGTCCATTTTCCATTAAAGATTATTGTACTTGTTGGGAAGTTTTGATTAAGAAACTGTTTGGTCGCCTTTGAAAGACTTTGATTAAAATCCCTGTGAGGTCAAATATTTAGTGTTTATTAATATAAAGTGCGAGTGAGTAAATGGCGTTGCCTACCTGTGATGTAACAGCAATTCTAGAGAAGATTTCCTATGATAATGTGAGTTTGAAATATAACATTAAAACAAGAACTATAACTTTTAAAATTATTTTTAAAACTCTTACATTATCACAAAATTACTTTCTTTCTCTTTAAATGTTCTTTTTTTAACTTTTGTTTTTAAATTGTAAATAACTTTGGTTATTTGGTGTATTCACGTAAATTGCTAGTAGGAGTTTTCCTGCCAGGATGTAGATTAAAAACGTTTGTGGAAGAGTTTGTTTTTCTAAAATAAGAAACAAAAAAAATGTATTTTAAAATTCAAATCAATTCTGTCCAGACATAAATATCAGAATGAATCAGTAGAAGAGCAGAAGTGCTATTGATTAGCAGATAGACACGAGGCCTAACAAGGTGAACTACTCATTTTCGTCCTTCTCTTTATATTTTGTGTATTGGCGTCCAAGGTTGACAGTGCTTATAGCGCTCAAATGTGTCAAGTTAAGATGCAACCTGCCAAAATAGCTTTGAATTTACAAAGTATACAACATCTTTAATATATTATAATAAAGCTTCTTATGTTCAAGAGACTTAATAAATCATTTATTCTAATTATTTATTAATGACTTACAGTGGAAAAGAGGTCAATTTTAACTCAAATAGAGTTAGCTGCCATTTGTTAGACAATCACGAGACCTTTCTAATACATTTTATACTATAGTTAAAAGAGGTATCTGTAATATTCAAATTAATTAAGAAAAGTATTAGCTGGGTGGGAGGGGGGGTCCTTATGGGGTTTGAGATATTATAGTTGTTGTCATGGAAAATGTGTGTAATGTGATTATCCCCATTTTTACCTTATACCCTTAATATATTATCTGTATTCTTATTGTTTGAATATCCATCACCTTAGCTCAGTCGATAGCATGTCTCTTTACTGAGCTAAGGGTCCTTGGTTCGATTCTTGGAATGGCCGAAAATGTATCATTGATGTAAGTATGGATTTACCCATTCATAGTGATAAATTAACGACCAGGGTCTGGATTTTGTGCCTGTCCTAGTCTTAAGTTAGATTATAAGGCATATGAAGTTATGACAGGCCTAGCAAGCCTGTAGTGGAAAATATATGGGTTGAATAAAAAAGTGACCAAGGTCACAGGCTGGAAACAGTAGTAGCTGTAAAAATTCTTATTGTTTAATTATTCCCAAGTCATCATCATCATCATCATCATTATAATCATCAACTGTTTCCAGCCTGTGCCCAGGTCAATTTAGTAAATTGTCTCCATCTTCCTCTATCCTTCCAACATTCTTCCTTCTTTAATTGCTTTCATTCTCCTCCTCTCACTTGTACACTTTCTTTTATCTGCTTCTCCTATTTCTTTCTTGGCCTCCCTTGCTGTCTTTTTCCTACATACTTCATTTCCAATACTTTCTTTGGCATTCTCTCCTTCTCCATCCTCATTACATGCCCATACCATCTAAGTCTTGCTTCCTCTACTATCTCATGTACTCCCTGTACCCAATTCTTTCCCGAATAACTTCATTCCTAATCTTGTTTCTCCTCGTGAAAGCTAACATGCTCCTCACAAACTTCATTCCCCAAGGCCTCCACTTTCCTAGTCTCTCTTACATTCATTGTCCACGTCTCTTCTACATATGTGACAATGGGTACAAAGTACGCCCTGTATAACACTTCCTTACACTTCAAGGGCACTTTTCTTCCCCATAACAGGTCTTGCACACCTATAGAACAACTCACCATGCTGTTTTCTTCTCATTGGATCCTCCCAAGTAGTGTTTTATAATCTGTGTATTGATCTAATGTTACTTCAGGTCTAGATCTCGGTCCCCATCTGAAACGAAGGCAAGGTTACCAGACGAGTTGAAGAAGCACCTGGAGTTTGATCTCATTGACACAGAAGGTATGTCGGATGCTCAATTGAGAGAAATCCCATACAAGGTGGTGGAGACAAACGGCAAGACCCTGCGCGTCAAGTTGTCGCCCAACGCCAAGAGAAGCCAGCGATCTCCCCGTAGGACTAAGAGGTGATTGACTGTTCAACCAAAACCATCTAACACCACACTCTCATTACTTAAAAAGTTTAAAGATATTTTGGATTCTAGCCTACAGTAAATAATAGAAGCTAACCCATCCAGATGTAAAAAATAGACAAATGGTAAATAGTATTAATAGTAACTGAGTAATTCAACCCCATTCTATATTTGTTAAATCTCTTGAGTGATTTAGTATTCAAAAGTTTTCTTTGCCTGTGGCAGTTGGGTGGCATTGCCCCCCGTACTCACTCTGAAATTTTGGCCTGGCTACGGCCTTGATGTTTTGTGATTTGCAGCAGTCACATTTGATAGATATTATTAATACCTATAAAATAATACTAATAAAGTAATAAAATACTATCAATTTTTATCACAAAAAAATATGTTTGGAAGAAGGTTTAGGAAAGGTGGATAGAAACATAAAAGGGATGAACACAATATGGCTTTTACAATGAAATGAAGAACACAGTTTACACTTTACACTGATGCCATTGGACAAAGAGTTAACGGCGGCCTCTTATAGAAAATCGATCGTCACCACCCAATCCCTCGACCTAGGTTTCATTCTATCGAAACTCATCAGTGAGGAGTGTAAATGCGCAAGGCAACTTCCTAAAAGAGGAAACAACAAAAAAACACAAAAGGGGGAAAATGGAAAATTGTAAAGAATGATAGGACACATAGATAGGAACATGTAAAAGGTATAACATAAAGGACAAACACAGGAAAAGGACATTGGATGCGAATATATAATATATCTCTATCTTTGTCCAGGCAGCAATGTAAAGTGTGAACTGTGTTCTTCTTTTCATTGTAAAAGCCATATTGTGTTTGTTCCTTTTATATGTTTCTATCCACCGTTCCTATACCTTCTTCCAAACATAATATAATTACCTCGAAAAGTGAAAAGAGGTTTTCCTTATGGAGATATATTATAAAAAGAATATGTTTGATTTTCTAAAAGGCTCTTCCTACTAAAAATTATAGTAGACAAGATTATTTGGTTAGATTACTGTGACTCATAGTGTTGACTTATAAAACCAAATTTAGCATTCGTAATAAGTATACCAGCTTAACCTACACAATAAGTAACTTACTAACACAAGTCTACACTACGCACTAAACTAGAAAAACTAAAAGCATTTACATGACGCAGTATTTATAACATGTACTTAAGCTCTTCTCAAACTGACCTGCCCGCTGTTTATATTTTCTTGAACTGCAAGCATTTGGGGATTGGTACTTGGAAACTCCCCCACCCCCTTTCCAACCCCACCTCCTTATCCTATCCCAGCCCAATTATTCTTTTTTCTTTGCTGACTTGTTCCTGTTTCCTTTGTTAATATTTGTCTTAGTCTACACATCTTTGTTGCCTGACTAATGAACATGATCACAAAATATTTTAAAATGTACTTTAACATTAAAATGATGGTGAAATACTATATACTCATATTATCTGGTTTGGTTTGAATTGTAAATAAGGCAGTATTATTATTTAATTTTCAACTGTTGGGAGGGAAGTGGAAAGAGGAGTTGTAATGAGAGTGAAAAGCATAAGCAGGAATTGTGTTAAGATAGAGAATGGGAGGACAAAGTGGTTAAAAAAATGGAGTGAAGCAGTGGAGTG
Organism: Timema bartmani; assembly: GCA_902151455.1. NCBI lineage: Eukaryota > Metazoa > Arthropoda > Insecta > Phasmatodea > Timematidae > Timema > Timema bartmani. The sequence goes on along the minus strand of CABFWB010000441.1, from coordinate 59,781 downwards.
CCCTTTCACCATAAGTATTTGTAATGGTAATGGAAATTGTCATGAACAAAGTGGTAGTAAAACTCGGGGAGGATAGACTGATAGCCATGATGTTTGCTGATGACTTGATGGTATGGGAGGGAGAAGGAAGAGGAAGTACAGGAACAACTATGTATGAAATGAAATTTAGCATGGCAAAGTGTGAAGTGATGGTAGCGACAAAGAAGAGTATAAGGCCTAGTAAAGCTATAAAGTTGAATGGAGTAGGCCTGAGAAAAGTGCAAAACATAAAATACCTTGGAAGCGTGATTGAATTGAAAGGTGAAAGTAGAGAAGATCTAATAAGAATATGGCAGCAGGGAGAGTTGATTTATAGGTGTGTAAGAGAAGTGCCCTTGAAGTATAAGAAAGTGTTGTACAGTGTTTACTGTTAGATTTCAAGAGGAAAAATAGGATTAGGAATTAAGCCATCCAGGGAAGAGTGGGGGTATAGGGAGTACATGGGATAGTAGAGGAAGCAAGACTGAGGTGGTATGGACATGTAATGAGGATCTAAAAAGAAAGGATGCCGAAGAAAATGTTGGAAATGAAGTATGTTAGGAAAAAGACCGCAAGGCCAATAAAGGCAGAGAGGAGCAGATAACAGAAAGTGTTCAAGTGAGAGGAGAAGAATGGAAGAAATTAAAGTAGGGAGAGTGGTGGAAGGATAGAGGAAGATGGAAGCATTTTAATAAATTGACCCAGCTATAGACTAGAAATGGTTAATGAAGATGGGGGGGGAGCTTGAACCCCGTTCCCTGGCTTTGGGCTTGATAATAGTGAATTTTAACTACACCTAAATGCTTTATGTTTAGTGTGTTTGTGACAAATAATCAAGTATTAAAAAAAATGGAATTCACGTCTTCATTTTACTACCAATCTTGAACCTCAAACTTGAAATTTAATCTTAGCAAACGTAGTAAACATAATATGTTTTCTTTACTACATTAATTATGAAGTTGCTATAGGAAATGAAAATAGTAACTAAATGTTTTTTTATACATTGAGTTAAGTGTTAATTTAATAATCTCGGCTCTGGGGGTTAAGTTTTCATATAGTTGTGTAGGGCTGAACCACTAACAAGCAGTATTAGAACCCTTAAATAAATTCCGCCTTAAAATTTGAAATATTCTCTAATTTGATATTTTGTCAAATATCCTTAAAGTCCTATCCCTGGTTGTAGTAAGAAGGTGTAATGGGTTGAGGCGCTAAATTTTCCTAATGTCTAAAAGGGTCCTTAACTCGAAAAAAATGGAAAGTACAGTCTTATAATATATGGCCTTGTTTTGATAAATTAATATATAATTAAACTATTGCATTTTGCCAAAATTAATTTAATACTAAAGTGCATTACTGATTTAAACATGTTAAGATAAAAAAAATAGTCATGTAACAGATTTTTTTTAATACTTAAGAAACAACATTGAAGTTGGCTAGTTGCATAGTTTTACAAATATTGCATATATAAATGTCGTGTTTCTTTATATTTAGTTTAATTAAAATGTGAAACCAATTTCAGCCATATTTAGGGGGCTACCCAATTTCTCATTTACCACAACAATATTTAAGTTCAATTTCTAATGTAATTTTGGTTCTGTTCAGTGTTTCCACGCAGGATGAGAGGTGTCCACCTCCCAGCAATGGAGACAGCCCCCCTCCCCCATATTCACCTCCTCAAAACCAAAACAATCCCACCAACAACAACAGCGAAACTCGCAAGTCGAGTGACAATCTCGCCGGTCCTGAAGATAGTAAGCGGCCGTCAGAAAGCCCCGTCGTTTACAACGGTCTAGCTGACATCATCAACAAGCACTCCGCATCTAGTTCTGCTAGTCAGAGCCCGGCCGGGTCACTTCGCACGAGAAGTGGTCACTGTAATGACAATACTAACAACAACATCATCAACACTGCCAGCAATAACAATAACAACCACTTACCAAGGTATGAAGAAACCCCTAATTCCCCTTGCACGCCACCTGGTTTCTTTATATGATAATTACTTAAGGATCAGTATTTTGTGTCTCCGTTATGTACACTATCGTTGATGTACTCTTAAATTGAAATGAAACTCAAGATAAATATTTTTTATTGGTATTCTCACATGGGTACTCTTTCATGAAATATTATAACTTATAGTTAATTTAACACCATTTATATCCTTTTTTCCACACCAGATATACTCTTCATCTTTTTATATATTATAAAACTTAAATACTTTATAAATAACCCATAGTATATACATTATTTATCAGTCAGAGTGAAATAGGGGGTTATCAAACAAACGCTTCAGTTATACCAGCAAAGCAGAGTCAGGAACTAATAAATTTTACATTTATAAAAGTATAAATCACCATTCGACAATATTACTATGCAAACTTGAAACCCCACTCTCTCATCTTATGGATATTATGTTTTTATTCATACGATATCATACTTATGCTCAGTACTTAAATAGATAAAAATTAAAAGAGAAATCTGAATTGAATTATCTTAAAAGTGAGCTAGTTAGTCAGCAATTGGAGCCAAAATATAATAGTTGTCTCACATAGCCTCTTGTTTCATTCTTCTTGTATTTATGTTTGATATATTCTGCATATAAAAATATGTTGGACCTGTAGAATACAACATGATTGGGGTTTGGACTGCAATTATTATGATTCGCTTGTTTCTCTCCTGCATTTTTACCACATGGAGACTAAATTTTGAACTCGTTTCTTGGAGGTAATTGACTATTTTCTGAAAATAGGCCAAAGTTTTGACATTATAAAGAGGACTTTCTTCTTAACTTTTTTTTGAGTACAACACATTAGAAATATCCAAATATAGTAACAATTTACAATTAAAGCTCTTCAGCTGGAAAACTCCAACTTTTCCAGTTTAAGAGCTTTAATTGTAAATTGTTATTATATTTGGATATTTCTAATATGTTGTACTTAAATTATGTTAGTTAAAATTTAATTTTAACACCCACTTTCAATAAATATCAATTATTGAGGTAAATTATTGATACACACACACACACACACACACACACACAGTAGGGCCTCGCTTTACGTCGTTTCATTAATACAGAGGTTCTCATTTATATACATTTTCATTATGTTCAGCGCTTATCACACTCGTCCGTTTTGTTTGTTTTTTTCGAGATGACACGCACAGTGAATGGCTTTGGGCGCCATTTTATGTCGGTAATTTATTCTTTTTACAGTTGTGATGTACACTATCGAATAATTTTAGCTATCGATTATCGAATGATGAAAACTATCAAGATAATTTGATATTTTTGATTTTATTGTTTTTATTTGTGCAATTTATATATGATAGTGTAAACCTGTAAACCTTTTGTTAGGATTTTATTTGCAACTGAAAGTTAAAAAAGGCTTGGTTCAGCTTTACAACAGAGCTTTGGAGCCTAACCCGTCGTATGAACAAGGCCTTACTGTATATCTTGTGTGTGTGCATTTCATTAAATGGCCCCAATAATAATTTATATATATCACTATATAAATTAAAGTGAGCATTAAAATGAAATTATNATATATATATATATATATATATGAGATTTCTTCAAAATATTATCAACAAATTACTTTTTCATTAAAAGCATAAAATGGAGATCAAGATATTGATTTTTTTTAGCATTGAATCAATAGTGTAATTGGTTAAGCTAGAAATATGTTTAAAAAATATAATCAACTAATTGACATATACAATAACACTTTCAAAAAAGTTTTAAGGATATCTTTAAACTGTCCAAAGCTATCTTGCTTATCACACAAAGGTTTACCAACATTTATTTGATTTCGTAACTAAATCTATGTTTTAGTTGTTGAAATGAAACATGTTTTACCTGGGAAACACATTGCATGTTGTAATGTCACGTGGAAAATGGTTAATACACAGTGCATGTTATGATTTTGTTATACGTGTTCAGGTGCAATGTAAGTAGTTTTTTAAACTGATTGTATTAGTGTGATTGATAGGGCTGTTTTATTGTTGATGAAACTCATTGCTATTGTTGGTGATTGCTTATTGTAGACAATTAATGTTATTATTAATTGTTCTTATCTCACTTGTATTTTACAGGCATCACTAATGATATTAAAATATTTATATACGTCTTGTTACCAATACTTAGATTTCTGTTAAGTGTATCATAAATTAATATATTACTATCATTATGTATTTTATATACAATGTGCAATATAATGTTCTAAAATTATAGTTTTTTCATTCCTATTATGTATGTTATAAATTTTATACATTTTTAAAGGATAAATAAATATGTTTTGAAGAGAAAATCGTTGTTTTGTCAAAATATGTGGTTCATTTTACTGTGTGTTCTATTATTCGCTCTGCTTAAATATATTTTCTACTCAACCATTAACAAACCATTGCACTTCTTAAGCCTTAAAATTTACCACCAACCATTACACTTCATTTAATAGAACTCCAATGTTTCTGTACCAAAATTTAATAAAAGATTAAAATAAAAATAATTCAAATTACTTTATTGTGTGTTTCTTAGAGGACAATGGCTTAATCTTGTGTTAAATTGTTTTGAAGGTGTGTCCTTTTAATTTAACAAAATTTAATGAGGAATAAAACCAAGTTTTTGTACACACAGATTCTACCAAACATGAAATTAAAGCTACAGTATATATTATATACACTCAGCTTACCCTGAAAAGTAACAAGTTTACCTTGACGAGTTATACTATGATACAGCTTATAATATAGGGCCATATCGTAATTAGTGAGGGTAATTACTTTTCAGGGTAAACGAGATGTACCAAAGAAATTAACGTCATGATTAAATTTCGTTAGTAGATAATAAATAGCAACTGGAACAAAGTATTGTACACACTACTGTTGCCATGAACATTTTACTTGTTCCTATTCATGTACACTGACATGTTTACAAAACTTGTGTACTGCTGAGCAAAAGTTGTTTTTAAAGTGTACATCTGAACATAATTTTAATAATGTTTTTCAAACATTGCTCTTTGTGTTTAACTGAAGGACCAGGTTCAATGCCTACTCCTGCCACACTTGAGTTTGTTGCATGTCATGCATGAGAATGTGTCTTTCAGTCTTGTTTTCACTCTGTTAACTTTAATTTTATTTTATTAATTTAGAAACAGTTTGGTTAATTTTCTTAGTTGTTTATATTTATATATTTGTTTATAGTAGAGAACTTTCCTATTTATATGAGCACAAACTTAAAAATTTGTGATACATAACCTAAATGCATCGGACATAAATATATTATTATGAGAAAGTCTGTGCAACATACAGTACTTAACACCATTAATTTTTTACTAATTATTTAGGCTACAATTTGAAGGAAAAGCTTCTTTAACCTTCATTATTTTATACACTACAAATACACTTAAATACAACACACATCGGTCCAGGTTGTAATGTGTTTAGTATTATGAATCAAGGATATACCTAAAAGACAGACAAGGTATACACCAGACATTCAGGCCTTACGAGGGTTTCACTGCACTTTTTGAGCCGGGTTGAATTCTTGGGCACTGGGGAGCGCTAGTTGCGTTCCTCATTGATAACAGCACTTTCAAGTGAAACAACCAGCTTCTAAATTGATCGTTGCAATGTTCTAAAGTGCCAGCAATCACCCCCCTTCTCTCCCACCCCAACTCACCTCCTCACCACCTATCAATAAACAAATATTTTCAGACAAGTAACTAGTTGACGGTATTTGAAGATTGTTTATGACTAGACTATTTGCAAACATTCACTTGAACAAAAAAGAAAAAGGACCAGTTTAATCAATGTTTGCTTGCTAATTTGCAGTCTGAGTAGTCTCGTTTGGAGGGTTGATTTATGGAAAAAGGGTGGGGCCACTACATGAACCTAGCTTTGTGAAAGCAGGTTTATTGACACTAGAAGACAATTTTTGTCTGTTCTATAGTAGGACCACCTTTGAATTGAACTGGTTTTAACAATGCCTGCTTGATAGCGATGTTGCCACTTGGGACTCCCGTAGTGATTCCCGTATTGAAGGACTCAAGCTTTCCCAATGATCCCATCTCTTAATCTAGAGTTTGTGGACTATGAATAACACACACATCATCATCATGAACAGTTTCCAGCCAATGGTCGGATCTGTTTGGAACATAAGCCTCTCCACCGTATCCTTTCTTCCCACCACCTTTCCTCCACCATGTATGGTCGGATCTGTTTGGAACATAAGCCTCTCTACCGTATCCTTTCTTCCCACCACCTTTCCTCCACCATGACCCAGTCATCTCCTCTCTCCTACACAATCATCTACACTCCCTTCAGCCACCTGTTCCTTTCTTTTCCTCGTGACCTTCAAATTCGAATCCAACATCTTCTTTGGTATCTTCTCCTCCTCCATTCTCCTCGCATGGATATACAACCTTAGTCGCGACTTCTCTTTCCTATCCTGCACTGGCTCCTCCTTAACTGTCCCTCCCACCCTTTTATTTCACAGGCTTGAATTCTACTTCTATCCTGCTTCCTCACTACCCACGTTTCTGTTAACATGTCAATTTGGTACACACAATGCCTTGTAGAACACTCCTTTAAACTTCTTCGGCACATCCCTGTTCCTAATTAAACTTCTCACATTCCTGAAAAAAGCTTCTGCTTGCCTGCCCCTCTCACTGATTTTTCTTCTGTTTCTTCCACTCTCCTTCATCACACTCTCAAGGTATTTAAATCTTTCCACTATCTTCAACTTCTCCCTCCTAATGTCACACCAGTTGTGCACCTGTCTCTCTTCCTTGTTGTAACTACCATCTCACTCTTCCTTACATTAAACCTCATTCCATACCGCTACACCACTTTATACCATACATTACACTGCTCCTGAACTTCTTTCTCCTCATTGGCCCATACCATCAGGTCATCAGCAAACAACATTTCTTTCATAAGCCCCTCCTAATTTACTTATTCATTATTGCTCAAATAATTGTAATCTGAGAAACGCATTAAAAATATTTATCAATATATTTGTGTTTATGGAAACTTTCTAATTTTTAAAAAAGGAAGAACTTTAAAAAAAATTATGTTCACATAGTTAAAGAATATACAATGGTTGATCAAATAATTTTAAATTGTTTGAACCCTCTAAGTGCATGGTAGGAAAAATAATTAAAAATATATTTTTAACGATAGTAAAATATTTATTATAAGTATGTAAAATTTAACTCATATTTTATAAATATATTCTACAGTAAATTAGGTTTAATGCTAGTATTCAACATTCACATAAGAAAAAAGTCTGATCCTGGTATTTATAAGTCATATCAATATTATCGGTACTGTACTGTATACTTATAATAACCTCCAAACTTCAAAACATACTCAATAGAATATTTAAAAATATGTTTTAAACTCTGTTTTGAGTCTAGGTTAGCTATGCCATCAATATTAACAATAAATGTATTTTTTTTATAACCGTGCACTACTATGACAATAATTTGAGTGTGAAATAAAGTAAACTTTTTCTAAGCACCTCGTCTTACTACCCATTTGTGTTATACACTTATGTACTAATTACGCTAATGGTTTTATTGATTAGGATAGTTATATTTAGAAGAAGTGTACCCACATCTGCATGTAGAGAGATTGGAAAACCATTTTGGAAAAACCGCCCTCAGTACACCCGACTGAGATTCACCCGACCGAGATCTTCCCATCATCGACAATCTAGTCTACTGTGAAGGTAGTGTGTTAGACTATGCAGACACCAAAGCTTGTTAGACATTTGTTAAATTTATTCTTTATACTTTCTCATCTAAAGAGCAAGTATTGTAATCATGAAAATTTTTGACCTGGAGATTATGAACCAAATTAAAAAAAAATTGATTTAACAACTTTGTTTGCTCCCATGTGTATCTGCTGTTGTCTATATGTGACTATATATCTGAAACGGTTTGGTGGATTTTGTTCAACCTTTATATTTAGATATTATATGGCTATACCTCGGGAATTAAAACAAAAATATGACCCTGGCCTTTATTTTTCATAAAATTAATGGCTCTAACAATTTTGTTTAAAATGTATATCTGGGGAGAGTTTGATCTCTCAAATAAAACTGTATGATTTATGTGTTTCATATTTATTACCAAGCTGTAAATTTAGTTGGTAAAAATGTTCACATGGATAATTATTTTCCTAATCCATTGATTTTTGTGTTATAAATAATGTTGTGTCAAACATGATTGTGTAGTACTTATTGGAGCACCTAGTAAAAAAACCTTGGACTTAGGTGAGGACATTTTAATTTTGATATTTAACCTAGTTTACATCGTCCATTAGAGATAAACAATAACAGAGTGATGTGTGTATTAAGTATTAAATCATAAGTCTGGCCTCTGTAAAGATCTTTAGAGCTATGATTAAATTTGAAACTCTTAGGACTATCACTACAAATGGTTATTGAAAAGAATTCATTCGCGAACAAATAAATTGACAGAAATGTCTCGTCCATATGGGCTTGCAAAGCTCAGCTCAGTATGATAGTTAGTGAAGCTTTATTTTGCTTTTAATATAAATAAACTTCTAAGTAAATATTTCTAAGTATCTCTAGTGCTCAATATAAAAATTAAATAAAGTGTCAATACAAGTATAAGAAATTTCGAGGATTCCAGTATTCCTGCATTGCTAAGCCTTTCTGTGAGGTGATAGTGCTGTGACCTTGACAGCTATTGGTTATATATTATTGTTTGGATACATTTTAATTCATCATTGGTTCCATGATGTGTTTGACACATCTAAGGCACAATACCTTAATGTGTTAACTAACCAGCTCTGGTGGACCTGTCAGTTCAAATTTGAGCAAGTCAAAGAGAGGGTGGACTGGGACACCGGGATATCTCCTGGTGGGCAGTTTTGATTTGGGCTGCCACAAGAACTTTAAGCTAAAATACAACCATCCAATAAATTCTAAATAATTGCTTTTATGAATCTATTGTCAAAAGTGAACAAGTCTGAATGTGCCCAAAATACATTATTTGTGAAGATATATCATGATGGCATTACATGTAAAACCATGTTGTTTGTTGTTTATTGGTGTTTATAAACAAGTTTCTTAAGTCACGTAAAATCATTTGTTTAGTGAATGTTGACATTTACTAGCTTTGCAATCTACACAAATAGTGGCTGTAGGATCATTTTAAAAACTTAAATATGTCAAAAACAGACCCCCAGATATTGTTTAGCAATTAGCATTCTTTTTCAGATCAGTAGAAAGTACAAACTTATATTTTAAGTGAACTTAATAGTGACAGAATCATCAATTGTGTAGCTGAAAGTGCCTTGTTTTAAATGTACTCTTAATAAAGAAATAATGCTTCACTAAATAACTTCAGCTTACTCTGAAAGCACATTAAACCAGCTAGTAGTCCACTACTGGGTCAAAGTTACTTAGTCTAACTTTATGCCAAATTGGGTCTGCTCTGAGGGATTCTGAAGTATCTAAGTGTAATAACCCTTAACTTGTGTTGAGAACCTTATAGACAATTATGTACACAAATATCAGCTGATGGTTACTAACAAGAGAAATTTTCTTGTACCTTTATTTATTTATTTTTTTAAACTGTTAATAAGACAGTATTGATTAAAATCCATACAGCCTTGTTTACAATGTATCAGAGCTTTTGTATTTTTTTTATATTTGTACTATTTTTAATTGTGAATTTTAGGAGCACTTTTAATATGTATAGCAGCCTGTCTTTTTAACAAGTACTAAGCCTGCTCTTAAAATGTTGCCCATGTATTCTACTCGTCTTCTATGCTCTATATTTTAGTTATACTTATATAATTTACATTTTAATTAAAATGAATTGAGGTATTTTAGTGGGCGAGTGTTCTGTTTGAAATCCCTTTGGGTGTGCTACTTGCATGAGTGTAGAAATAGGTGATGGTTGGGGTCCTGGATCACCCTAAAAATTAATATAGCCCCCATGAGGGGGTTCACCTATAGGTATAGGAACCTAATTAAGGTATGGTGTCTTATTAACTTTACTATTAATTTTATATTCACCTAACCTGCTTAGGTGGCCACAGGGTCTTCGGTGCTACTCTCACAATAAACTAGGCTGCCACTGACAGGGAGATCAAGATTTGAATCTCCTGTGTATTGAGAATGGTTTTTCCAAAATGGTTTTCCCCGCTCCCTCCACACAAGTGTGGATACACTTCATGTAAATATAACCTTCCTCATTCCTAAAACTATCAGCTTATTTAGTAAATAAGCATATAACCCAAGCGGGTAGTAACACATGGCGCATATATACACACACACCTATAGGATGCATTCTGTACAACCTCGTATTTTAACACCAGCTCTGTCAACTTTTCAAATAACAGATTGTTTATGGTACATCCAAATGGATTAGGTAGCAAAGCGTGTTTCTCTGACTGAAACAAATTAGTTATTCTGAGAAAATAAGGCAAATATTAATTTGTATGGTCAGACTTGAGAAATATATAATCTATCTCTTATGTACCCCCACCTTATTTGTTATATAAAACAATAGTCAGATATTATATAAACTTTATAGTGGATCTCCTCTTCAAAAATTAGCATTCTACATCCTTGGCCACTGGTTTACCTTAATCTTAGAACTGTGACATTTTCCATTGAAATTCACTAAAAATTTAGTGGTAAATTTAGTGGTAAAAACCCTCACCTCATTGTTGGCATGAGCTCTATTTAAAATAACAAACTATTTCTTAACTAAGAAAGATTTCTGTCTACAACACTTCTCAGTATTTTGGTAGCAACCAAACTATACTTACCACATTGCAAACTGTTGAGAAAATTTGTGTTAAAATTCCAGTGGGGGATTTTGAATGAAGCTTTGGTAGAAAGACTATGAGCAATTTTGTAGGTGATAAAAGCATTAAAAACTTTTTTAATTATTAATAGTTTATAATATAATTATTATAATCAACAATAATTTATTTCGAGATTTTATATAGTCAGAAGGTGGTTTTTCTTGTGGAGTTATGAACTACACTTCCTTTTCATTAACGGTAGGTATATGATTTAGCTTGTTATATCTCTACTTAATTAGTAATATTAATAATTATTAGTCATCCATGACTAACAAATTATAAGTAATGTGAACATTTCTTTTACTTGAGAGATTTAACATAATCAATAGTTTTGTTACACTTTATAAATTAGCAAATCCATATAGCCTAATATCACAACATTAATTTGATTCTACACTTAGTTACAAAATTTTTAAATTACACTGTCTGGTATAAGTTCAATCATCTATATTAATAAAATGAATAGTTTGTCTGTTATGAGCATTGCACGATATCTACCGCAAGCAGAGGCTGAAATTTTAGAATTAATAGCCCATATGTACCTTAAGTTGGAATTTTAAGTTTTTGGTGATATATATATTACAAATTATAAGTAATGTGAACATTTCTTTTACTTGAGAGATTTAACATAATCAATAGTTTTGTTACACTTTATAAATTAGCAAATCCATATAGCCTAATATCACAACATTAATTTGATTCTACACTTAGTTACAAAATTTTTAAATTACACTGTCTGGTATAAGTTCAATCATCTATATTAATAAAATGAATAGTTTGTCTGTTATGAGCATTGCACGATATCTACCGCAAGCAGAGGCTGAAATTTTAGAATTAATAGCCCATATGTACCTTAAGTTGGAATTTTAAGTTTTTGGTGATATATATATATATCTTTTTATTTATTAAAGACTGGATCTGAAGAAACAAAATGTAGATTTTTTTCCTGTCTGTTTGAAGCATAAAAAAGCGTTGACCAAGGTAATCATGGGTAGGTACTTCTTGTTAGTAAGGAATAAAACAAACAAATTATTTCATTGTTTTAACTCGCCTTTAAACCTTGATGATGATGAAGATGATTATAAATAATAGTTTAGTGAGTATAGTAGAAGATGTAATGTTTTGGACCAGCTTATGTTGTATGCTACTACAATTTTATGTTTAGATAGCGCACATGAAAGTTTTAATCATTCAAATTGTTTTAAACTGTACTTTGTGCCTAATAGATCTTAAGTGATCTGGTGATTGGTACAAATTTTTACTCATCAGAACTTTCCTGACTAATTGCATCCGCATGTTGATTGGAGACAACCCTTGCATGTACTATTGAAATGTGTGTTCACATTTTGCTACCGATTTAGTTTGTAATAATACCTTCCTCTAGAATAAAAATGGTCATATAGAATTTAGACAATATTATTGTTATCTTATATATCTCTTTTTAAGTAAGTAAGTAAGTAAGTGAGTTATTTTGTTATATTTCGAAGAAGGTACAGGAAAGGAAGCTATTTTATATCCAAAGTGACAGCCATAGATCACATAGTTTGATGTATGAATACATGAAAATAGATATAGACATTTTTCAAGCTGTCAATGAAAATTGGACTGTGTCAATTGAAAGAGTGGAAACCTATCGAGTGGCACTTGTTTTGGACATCCCAAAATCAAATTTTCATTCCTGGGGGACATAATTCCATAAGAAAAAATTATGGAAATTGATGGATGGATTTTACAACTTCAAAACAAAATATATTAGAATGGAAAGAAAATTAGAGAGGATATTCTTTTAATTTACCCTAGCTATTCTTATTTTCAAATTATTTTCTTTTAAAATAAGTTGTTCAACACATTATTTATAAAGCAGTGAGCTAAATTAGCTTATTTTGGTTTTTGGAGATACAACTTACCTGAATAAAAGCAGACCCATTTTCAAAGTAGGCCTACTTTATTTTCTTAATACAAATTATAGGTACAGTTGTATTTTTATTTACATTCTTAAGAGATTATGCTTTAAATTAACTGAATATTTTTATAATTGTAATATGTTGCCAGCTTTATGTGAAGCAATTTTGTTGCTAAACAGAATTTAATCTAGACCAATAATCACAACAAGAATAACATTATTTTGACATTATTGGTGAGTGATATTCTTACATGACTCTAAAATCATATATTTAGTCACTGATGAATAGTTTAAATATATATTTTTAAACTCAAATTATTATAATGCAGTTATCAAAGTAGGCCTACATGTATCGTGATGAAATGTTTTAATCTTCTGAACCAAAAAGTTTATCAGATTGCAAAATATTTTAATATGAAACGAATGACAGATCATGAAATGTTAGATTTGCTAATATTCTGCCTTTAAATTGTTGCTGTAGGCAGAAGCAGAACAGCAATTTTTTTGATACTTTATAAACTAAGAAACTTTTTTATGCATGGTTAGATTGATAAAAAAAATGGGAAGGAACAACAAATGAAGTCTTGTCATGTACTGGACCACCTGGCATCATTTACGAACTACCGTGAAGTACAATAATCCATCAATCAAAAATAGTTTAAACCACAATTGATATAATATACAAGCAAAAGTGTCTAAATCATAAGTAATTTTAATTCCAAAAACCTTTGGTATGCCTACTATGTAGTAGTAATGTTAAAAATATAGTTGTATCTTATATAAATATAACCCAGGTGGTTTAATTACTACAAATATATTTTTTATCACTCCTAGTTTCACTCGATTTATACAGCAGCTTAGCATCCAGTTTAGTATTGAGTGTATCTAATGTATAATCATATGCTTAACATAATTTAAATGTGAGAAATATTTCTAGAGTTGTTTACTTTAAACTAGTATCTTATGATTGAAACATGTTTGTGAAGAATATTATGCACTATACTTGAAAGAAAGCAGCAACAAAGTTTGTGATTGATTACATGAGGTATATATTGTTAATGTAATGTTAACCAGGTTATCCAGCTCACAGTACCAGGACTACAGAAATATCTCACATCGCACACACGCTAGTCGAGCCTTCAGTTCAGCCTTGTATGACAACCCGGGCACTCTACTGGGCAAAGCTAATGGACTCCTGGCTCCTCACAGTAACAAACAACAGCACAACAACATCAACAACAACACTGTGTGCCATGAGCACTCAGATTCAGGTCTGAGCGCAGGATCACAGGACTACAGTTCCTACGTCACTGACAGGTTAGTCTGCCGAATGACAAGTTGAGAAGGCATGTAGAAACAAACCTAGGTTTAGTTGTTGGATAAAATACATCCAATACTGTAAACATTTAAAGTAAGATATATGAGAGAAATTACTTTCCAGAAAATTGTAGCTTCAAAAGGTTCACACTTAAAATACAACACCGTTATTTTCTGGGTATGTATGAAGCCTTTTTCAGTAAACAAAGCTGACTGTATTTTGGCTTGAGGTTAATCATTAGTTCAAACCCTGCTCAAATTTGACTCTTTATTCTTGAATGCACAAATATGATATGGAGAAAAGACCTAAACAAGCAAAGGCAAAATTTATCCAAAGCTTTGAAAGCCCAAAGACACCCTAAACACCCAAATAAATTGAGACTTTCTTATTAAATGAATAACATATTAAATAATAGTTTGACTTATATAAAGATTTTCTCAGAACATCTAACAAAAAATGTGTTGCACACAATGGCAGAAAGCACGAACATGCACTGCACAGTCAGGGCAAAGCAATAATAGAATATACAAGAGGTGCCCAAATTATTTTCAATACTCACACTAATCCAGTGCCTATTTTGATACAATATTTTTGTTTTAGGAGCTAAATAATCAATATACACTTTATAGTCTACCACACCAAGTAAAGAATGGATATTTTGCTAAAGAAATTTATATAGTAAATAGTATACTCAGGATTGAACAGGTTACCATAGGACCAAACTCGAGTCATAGTCCAGTCAGTGTTCTGCTCTCACTTGCCCAGAAAATTACTTGGTTTGTTGAAAATGTTAACTTATCGACATACAATTTCCTGGAAAGTGTGTTTTCTTTGTCTTTAGAGCCTCTTTTCAATATTCAAGTTATTTTCTAATTTATGAGTTGGTGTTTAGAAAGTGCACATTAAATACATATCTGAAAACTAGTTCTATGCTTAAATAATATCCTCATAATTTCCTTTAGTAATACATGTTAGTCTTGTGTTTATTTTGTTTCAGATCTAGCGAAGGCCCCAAGTACGCACAGACAACCAAACTTCCCACATCCTTATCGTCATCTTTGCAGCACACCCCCTTGCCATCTCTAGTGAGTAGCACTGGAACTACTTCTCGAGGGTACCCTTTCAACTCAATGCGGCTGCCCCCTGCGGGTCTTCCTCATACCCCTGTAAATAGGCACTGGGACATGGCTTGGGGCAGTGTGTATAGTTCCCCCAGCCAACCGGCCCAGGGCACCTACCGCACAATGCCTTGTAACGCTAACAATAACTGGAGTGGGGGGGGATATGGTGGTGGGGGCCGGAGCAGCACCTGCAACAGCCGAGGGCCGCTATACTTCACGCACCACAATACCTCATCCTCGTCCTCCACTCATAATGTGCTCAGGGACTCTAACAAGTTTAATGTGAGTATCGAGTTTGAGATATTTGTGTAACAGACACTTCAACTCAATACTTGCTTCTTTACAAAACCTTTCATTTATTCTTACAGATAGTATTTATTTTAATCAGTTCAACATTTTTACTTCTTTTTCAGGCTATTTGCAAATACAGACAGACTATTAAGGAATAATTGAGTAATGTAGCCTATAGGCCTATAATAATTCAACTTGTTCAAGCTAAAAGCTAAATACAAGAACTTATATTTTATTTTATCATTAAAATTATTTTAACCATGGGTATAACAATGTTAAGTTCATAAATATTTTAAAATAAAAAATGTGGATCTGTTTCTGTAGTTAAACTAACGACACTAAAGAATTTAAATACCATCAAGTTAGCAATATTGAGCTGAGGTGTCTAATTATTTTGCAATGAGCTGTTATACCTCTTTCAGAATGAGCCAATATTAATGAATATTTATGTTACATTTAAATACACAATATTTTACAATATGTACAGTATTGAATTGGGAATTCTAAGACAATGAGAGAAATCCTTCATATAGTTAATATTGTAGTAAATTAATTTGTATAAACTTTTATTTGTATGGATTTTATTATTAATAAAATAATCATGTTTTGGTATCGAAAGTTGAAAATATTCAAAACTAGTAATACATCTGTTCATTTACTGGCTCATTTTAAAAATCAATAAGTAAAACCAAACATCTCAATGTATAAAAAATTATAAGCATGGAAAGCTTCATAATGAATCACGTGTGCATGTTTTATTTGTAGTCCAATAATTATATTGGAAAGCAAATTGACTACTTTCTAATTATATTTTTTCTTGCATTTTAACCCTTTCAGTTATTAGAGTTGTTTATTCCTACCTATTCATAATTTTTAATCTTTGCTTGTAATTTATTAATACTAAAATTATTTGTTTTTAATTTGGCTACATTATACTGTAGATGCTTATTGGATGTTAGTTTGACAATGCATCTTTTACTCCTGCCGTGCTTTAATCACTTTGTGGAAATATTTGATGTCTTGTCCAACCAAATAAGGCATTATCAACAACTGACCTTCCATTACTATTACTGTTATTTGTTACTATGACACTATAAATAAAATGGTCTGACAGACAAATACCGGTACCTACTGACTGTATGAAAGACTTGAATAAAATAAGTTAAGATAAACTTGTTTTCGCTAGCACACAAATGTATAATATTTAATCCAAAAACTTGTTCTTCTTGCTAACTTTCTTTTTTTGTAAGTAAGAGAAATGTTATTATATATATTTATTTACTTCTTATGGTTCTATTTATGTTTATAAGATAGGATCATTTAAATTTGCTAGCAAAATTGAATCTATATTGTGTTTAAAATTTTGTTCATTTTAGTAACTCGGTTATTAATTAAAGTATCTTTGACTTAATGGCTTAATATTGAAGAAATGTCATATTTATTGCTACTAAGAAGCTTTTCTAGAAGATAAGTTATTATATTTATAGTAAACATCTTAGCAGCATTTGAGAAAAAAAAACAAAAATATGATTAACATTTTGTTTGAGTTTCAAGCATTTAACTGAAGTTTATTTAATGATATCTTGCAATACTATACTGAGTCTCACTAAATGTTTAGAGGTAAAATGCTTTGACTATGTTAAATAGTGGATATTTTATTTTAATTTGTTTATGAAGAAGAAAACCCGAACAATAAAAAAAGAGGGTTCATTTTTTATGATTTTTCTTCTCTCTTAATAATCCTTTAGTAGATTATGCATATATTTTTGAAATACCACTAAGCTATGATTTGTTAGTATGTTTGTTTATACGATTTTAAACGAATGTTTTTAAAGAGTCAACTCAATTATTTTTTAACAATATTTTATATTCTTGACTTAATTTTTTCGAGCACCTACCAAGTTGACAAAACAAAATTATCAACTAAGTATTTCATTGGATATGATTACTTATAAATATAATTTGTCTTGTTTATTGTATTTGGACTGACAAATTTTAAAAACTTACAATGCTGACACAACTTTCAGTTATTTATTTTGTTTTCAAGCACTGTACTAATAAACAGCAAGTGTTAGTAAGTTACTGGACTCATGTGAAGACAATTTGCTAAAGACGATTACCACAAACAATACACTAGAGCTACTGTGTCTGAAGATGAGAACATATTAATTACTTGTGGTGATGCAGACACGAGGGCGGACGGACGCAACAAGACAAGGCCGTTCAGGGGACGGGGACCCAGCACTTCAGAGGAGGTCTCGCTCTGCCAGCCTAGAGCTAATTCTCTCACCCATCATCCAAAGCACGCTCCAGTGAGTATCAGTTGCTTGCTAGTCGCCACTGCTTGCTTGAGGGTGCTTCTTATATCTTGGCTGCTAATGCTCTGTTCTGCCCTGATCTGCTCTGCCTGCTCTTTATTTTACTGCTTTTCAATCATCCCTCCTACAACTTAACATTTTATTATCTTGACCAAAGGAGTCAGGTCTATTTGGCATGAAAATCTTAATTGATAAACCATTTCCAAATATGTTAAAACCAACAATAGTTTTTGTTTAAAATTTTAACATTTTATTGACAGTCAAATATATTTTAGTTGGTGTTGTTTGACCATTTAAAAAAAATGTGGAAGATAGTCGAGTTATATAATTAATGGTTAAATTATTACAATAGTAGCAATCAAATCACCCGCATTGGTGGTCTAATGTGGCGCTCTTCATTTAGACTGGATTGTCGGTAATGGAAGTATATAGGGGTTTGAATCCTGGTCAAGTGTGTTGAACATGGTTTACATAAATGGTTTCCCACTCTACCTCTATACAAATGTGGGTACATTTTCTATACATTTTACCTTCACCCTACCATAATAGTGTAGTTAATATATAAGTATATACAGGATGTATCGATTTATTTGGAAATTAACTGATGTGTTGATAATAGACCTCAAAACAACACAAAAGTCCTTATGAATAAATGCCCTGTGTTTGATGGCTCCCAAGATAAGGCTTTCAAGATTCTGTGGAAACCATTGGTAGCCCTACTTGCTACACCCTTGTTAGTTTAACCTGTGTACCAACAGTGATATATCACTAACAGGGGTGTATCAAGTAGGTCTATTAACAGTTCCAGCAGAAACTTGGAAGACCTTATCTTGGGAACCATTGAGCATAGGACATGTTCATGAGGATGTTTGGTGTTGTGTTGAGGTTTACTACCCACTCACCACATACACTCTGTATATATGAGAATTATCTTCAAAGGAAGTGAGACTCGGTGAAAAAAGGTAATCAAATTAGTGACAGTTTGTGAAATGTTGTAAGATGGGACATAAATTGATGCACTTGTTTAGTGCTCACTATCATTTTAGATCATACTTGTCTGAGGAAAGCCAACAGACACACACAATTATTGTTTTGTAATGTGAGCAATATGTAAGTGTTGTGTCACATGAATACCAAGCATGAGCTAACACCTAACACAGTCACACTAATCTCTCTTCTGGGGATTGTTCGAAATTATGAATTAGTAAAAAATGTGTTTTTATAAAATATATATTAGTAAAATATATATATAAACACTTTTTTACTAAATTATATATATATATATATTTATATTTATATATATATAAAATTATATAAATACAAAAGTATTAAAATGTACTTGCATAGACAAAATTATTTTTATTAAATGGCAATATATTGACTGAGATGGTATGAACATGTAATGAGGATGTAAAAAGAGAGGATGACAAAGAAAATGTTGAAAATTAAGTATCTGGGGAAAAAGATCGCAGGGGAGACCAAGAAAAAGATGTAAGGAGCAGATAACAGAAAGTGTTAAAGTGAGAGGAGAAGAATGGAAGAAATTAAAGGAGGAAGGATAGAGGAAGATGGAGGCTATTTTACTAAACTGACCCGGCCACAGGCTGGAAACAGTTGATGTTGTTGATGTTGATGATGATGATGATGATGATGATGATGATGATGATGATGATGATGATGAAGAAAGATATTTAACCAAAATATTTTAATGAAATAATAAGATATTTGAGAACATAGCTAAACACCATATTATGTTGGTTTAAAAATGTAATTTGATTTGTTGTACCACACATGGTCTAGTTATTGCACACTTGGTGATCCAACATAACTTGTGCTACGCACATGTACGAACACAACCCCTTTTCACGACCTTCACTCGCACACGCCTTATTTACGTCCACACGCCGCTATATCACGTACTGACTTTCCTCTCTCTCGTCTGTGATCACCAGTCTCGCCAACCTCACGCAATAAGTTTCAGTGAGTCTCTAACAGATTAGAGTTTCTGTTTTTTTTAATAGTTTCCTGTGACCACTCACTACTCTAAGAAGAGATATATTGTGTTTTTTCAGCAACTGTAGCTATTTTCACACATCCGAGCTAAGACCAGGTTGATATTTTCTAATGCTATCAGAACTTCAGTTATTGTGACACAAACAGGAGTGAAATTGATGATTTAAAAGCACTGAATCTTGTTTAGTACACAGCACCTACTCTAGTACACATTTTTTAGTACATCTCTAACAATACATTTTCAAAACCTAGTACACCACTGGGATATGTCATCTGGTTGAAGAGATCATCTGTGCTGAAACAGAAAACTAAACAATGACAGATCAAATTTACCTCAAATTTGTTCATTTATTTTATTATATCTACTTGGTGATTTGTTCTTTCCTCGCTTCAAACTTTATTTGCCTTATATGTAAGTATTCTCATTTTATTGAGTTACCATATCTATCTGGTTGAAAAAAATTCTTGATAGAGACGTGGATTGATACATTACATATAATTACTATTCTTTACTTTGGTATTAGCAATCTTTGATCTGCGCTCTGCCCTTGTTCTTGCACTCTACTTACCAAGGTGAGGTTATTTTCCACTATTCAAGAATGCATGTGCACGCAGATTGACTTTCTCAAAGGTAGATAAACAAGTCACAAAATATACTTTATTTTTTTATATGCAATAAGTTCAAAATTAATGTATGATAGTAATTAAAATATTTTAAAAAAATGTAGATTTAAAAGAATTTCACTTAATCACTCATAAATAAAGTTAATCTAGAATTGTATTGGTAAAATGATACATACATTTGAAATTAAATCTGCCTAAAAAAAATTTGTTATTTAAGTCAATGTTCATACAAGGAAGAGTAAATTGTTCTAGGATTATTTATATTCCTACCTTCCCAGAGTAACTAGCAGTGGCGGCTCATGAAAGTATAAAACAGGGAACAAAATGGTTGATACTGTACATTTTAGACAATCCTCTACCACATTACATTGAAACTGTCCCCTGAAAGCTAACAATTTATTACTGTCCAGCTATATCCTTGTCTGTGGTTGGTTGAGATGACAAGTGGCGTAGAACATTTTACAAAGTAAATAATCTTCCATTTAGGGCCTTGTTTCCTACCCCTCATGAACCACTCTGGTAGCTACAAAGATTCAAATAGTTTGTATCTGTTAATAAACAATGACTGAAATTATTTCACGTTATCTCTAAGTAGGAACAGTTTAGTTTCAGGTTTCTTAAGCAGGGCGTGTGAATGTTGCAGGCAAGCAGCACACTGATTAGCTCGAACTGGTGCAACGACCCAGAGACTATCAAAGAAGACGACGAGTCTCTAGAACAAACAGGCAGCGACACCTCCCCTTACAAGATTACCAACAACAACAATCACCAACACCCCAACCATCGGGCCAATGGACATGAGGTCACCCATGAGATGAGCACAGAGTTGTGAGGATAGCAACACTTTCAGGCATTGATGGATCTTTCGACTGATAAAACTGTGCCTCCTAAGTAGCTCTCTGTGCCATTTCTATTTAAAGTAAACATGGAATCTGTGAGAAATTCTATGGTTGAATGTTGTTTAGCATGTGAAGCATTGCTCAATAAGATTGCTTTCAGAAACAATGTCATCACTTGAACAAGACTAGATCTTTTTTTTTCCTAAAAAAAAGTAACCTAGTGTTGAATTAGTTAACAAAGTCCTTTTTCTTTGTGCTGAATATCTAATATTTTTACTTTCACAAAAATACACATTACATTTTAAGTGATCAATATTTCAAGAAGAATAGTTTTTATTTTTAACTTTTTTTTATTTTTCATTCCTAATTTGAAAAAAAAACCAAGCTGTAAAGCATTTAAACATTAACAAAGAATTCCATTGCCATAAAGATGCGAGTCAAAAACATTCCACATGTTAATGTTGTTCTCGGAAGAGAAAACATGTATAGTGCCATGAACATAATTATAATCATACAAGCTTTTTAAAGGACGAATTAGAATTGATTTATTTATGTTTTATACATTGTGAGGCTTGCATATTTATAGTTGAGTTTTTAAAATAATAATTTATAATAACATCCTGAGTGAATCATTCATGTACAAATAATTTAACTTTCATAAAACATAAAAAGCTGTATATAATTTTACCATCGAGATCTTTTAAGTGTGTTACTTATGTATTTTGTGTACATACAAGCATGATATGTAAATATTTTAATCGATGGTTCATTTAAAGGGCACTTGAAGATTAGGTTTGGATTGTGTCAAAGTGGTGAAGGCTCTTCAATTGAGAGCATTCATTTACTATATAAACTTAATACATGTATAGTAAAATTTATTATTTTTCCTTCTCTGTATCTATTATACATTTTACCATCATTTAATTCCAGTGTAAAAGTTGTATAAACAATTAGATTTTTAAGGATATTAACTTAAGAGAAAATTGAACACAAAAAGAATAAAAAATTCAAATATTTGCCAATTTCAAACAACAAAATAAATGTTATCTTCATCTGTACCTAGTAACATTTTCAAAATAAATGGAAACTAAGCTGTAAGTCTATTTTGGTAGTTTTAAAAATACAATATGGTCTTTGACAATGTTAGTTATATTAAATTTGATACCTTCCATTTCATATTGAATTAATCTTGATTAATCTTCATTTTTCCCCATTCACTTACTATAAAATGAGATTTAAAATACTCATAACTGCTATAATAATAATGATTAAGCAGACACAACACAATTAACATTATTCTAACAGACAAAAATATAGCTGGTTTTAAATGGAAATATATCCTTCATTTAGCCTGAAAGACTTACTTTGCTTGTATCTACTATGTTGTCGCCTGTAAGAGAGAGCCATAGTGTAATCAATCATGGTAAGGGTAGGTAAACAAAATATACACAATACATTTTGGGATTTATATAATATGTGCCTGGTTTATTACAATTGATCATAATATAGCCTGATCTTTATTTTTACTCACACAAACTTCTAAATAAATTAGAATTTTTCTCTAAATATTTTAACGGTTATTTTTAGTGTTAAGCCCTTTTCACAAATGAACCAAGTTTTCGATTTTTTGTTTTCAACCCTTTCATTTTTCAAACTTGAGTTGATGAAATGAAAAGATAAAATCATCATAACAAATAGTTTCTTATTAATAGCCTAACCTCGGCTGTATAACTAAAGGTAAACCATACTGCACAATGTTATTTGTATTCATTGCTGACCAGGTTTAGTTGAGCATTTTCAAAAGTAAACATTGAAATAATGGAAGGAGGAGAAAGCGAGGAGCACACACTTAGCAGGGCTGTGGAGTTGGAGTCTGAACCAGTTTTGGGTGGAATCATTAAAAATGTACAGACTCTGACTCTGGCTTCAAAATAAAAACTTATAAAATTATAACAATATATAATAAATATATCATTTTAACTTTATACTTTTTTATTTTTTAGGACCAATATTTGTCCGATACCTTAGCTCAGTCAGTAGCTTGTCTGCCTACTGAACTAAGGATCCCAGGTTCAATTCCTGATATGGCCTAAAATTTATAATTGATGAAAATAGCGGTTTACCCTTTCACATTGATCAATTAACAGCCAGGGACTGGATATTGTGCCTGTCCTAGTCTTAAGATAGATTGTAAGGTGTATGGAGCTACAACAGGCCTAGCAAGCCGGTAGTGGAAAATATATGGCTTTAATAAATAACTGTCCAAGGGCAAAGGCTGGAAACAGTAATGGATGTAAAGTGTAAGGGACCAATGTTTGTAATTTGGACTAACAAATTTATTTAAATATAAATTCACAATCTCAAAGAAGCTTCCCATCAAGTAATCAGTTTTGGAGCATTTTACTGCAGTAAATTTGTTATTACTAGTTAATATACATTAACCATTTATGAAGGAGTTGGAGTTGGAGTCAGACAGTTGCCGTCTTCAGAAAAATCGGGTTAAACACTCTTTTGACTGCTTAAGGTTCCCTAAAAATTGCAGTGATGTTTTTAACTTTTGTAACCACGTTTTTTCTGCTAAGTGTAGAGGCTTTGTCCCTCCATCCTTATTAAATATGTATTAAATCAAATTTGAACTATCTTTTTTTCATAGTAATTATTATTGTTATTGAGCTATGATTGGAGTAAAATTATACACATTAGCATCAAACTAAAAAAAAAGTTTTGAAAAAACTTAACACTCAAAAACTTATTTTATGATTGCAAAATTGATAAACATTAGTACTCAAATGAAAGTGATTTGTTATGATTTAAAAGTGATGTGATAGGCACAATATAAAATTGTATACATTAACTAAGTGCTATTAATTGTTAAAATACTTTATGTCTGATGTTCTCATTAAAAATAATGTAAATAAGAATACAACTCCAAACTTCATTGTGCTTTCATTATAATATTTGAATAAATATTATCAAGTCTCACTTTTATTTATATAATTAGGTAAATTTTTGATAAAACTATACAAAATTCTGTTATATATTTCTGTTAGTTAATAGCAGTCACAAACACTACCTAGCTGCTGGGCCATTCAATTTTGGCTTGTCTAAAGATGGTCAGCAATAAATCCTACTAATTTTTAACTTTAAAATTAAAGCTCTAAATATATCCCCCAACACAGACAAAAACGGTAGACAAGACACAATCAGGTCAGTAATTGAATACTATTATGTACACAATAACTCAGGCACTTACTGTATTTTGTCATATATTTTATTTTCACACAGTCAAATAACTATTTTGTGAAAGTCAACATCAATACATTCTAGTCCAATATATAAAATTAGATGATTAACATGATTTTCCCATTGTTATTTGATCAACTGTTCTCTAAATAAGTAAATAAATACTGGTACAAAGCTGTCTAATCTTTCCTGAATGTTAGCTTATTTCAATGCCTGCACATAAACTTTCGGCATTTCCTTGTCTTCTTCTATCAAGTTAGTGAATGCTCTCATGTTGTAAATAGTTTGGTTGTTGTGGATTGTGACTCGTGTGGTGGTGTGATGTCATGTGTCGTCTTGTTTGAAATAAAAAAAGTCTGTTAAAATATTATAAGTCAAATGTTTTATACAATCAATTATTTATATACAATGTGTATTATGTATTCAACCAAACATAAATGTTTTATTAATATGATTTCTAGAACTATTATTTTATATCTAAATGCTATATAGCTCACAGCTCATATCAAATAAATGGATGTTTTTTTGTATGACATTGACCACTTTACTTATTAAACCAAATTACACCCTGGTCTAACTTTTTATTTTGTGTTATACATCTTGTTGCTCTTTTGAGCTATCCACAGCTCCTTAACACGATGGAAGAAATGACTATGTAGTGTTCCTAGGAGTTAGCTATGATTTGTAGCTTTCTTAAAAACCAATTGAATATAAAAATAAATGTGTTGTAGAAACATTACACCAAAGGTCATAAATGAAATAATATATACTGTTAATTACTTACTCTATAGCATTAGGGAAAAAAAGGAACACTGCTACAGAAGATTTGAGTAAAGAGAAACATCTTTGTCCACCAAAACGCATAAGAATCAAATTCATTTTCAAAGACCTGAATTTAAAAGTAAATATATTATTTGCTTATATCGCAGAAATTGCTGGTTTTATAAAAATATCTTTGAAATAAAGATTTTTATCTTTAATAGGACTACAATGTTACAATGATAAGTTATTACGGATCTCAAATAGTTGCAGATAAATTATGAAAATTGGAAAATTTCCCCGATGTAAAGTACCCTCAAAATCATTCACAAAAGAAATTGAGAATTTCCATCTTGTATATAATGATAAACAATGTCTAGATACAAAATTTAATCAAAATCGTTAGAGTAAACTTTGAGAAAACCAATTTTTTCTTATTTTGCCCTTCAGTAAACTATCCTTAATTTTAGGGTTAGATGTCTAATTCCAAAAATTCTTCTGGGGGGACATGATGAAAACTCCAGATTTTAAGTTTGAGCCCGATCGGTAAAATAGTTTCGGCTCTAGCCCGAGGTACAGACTGACAGCATTACAAAAACCAGGGGGTCATGAAATGTCGACATTTATCAAAATCTCGAGTTCGATTTTTTTGACGATCACAATAATTTCTCTCCGAGGTGTTGAAAGAAAGTAAAAAGGAAACTAAGAAACCTTTTGATAGTCATTATTTTCTATAATATCGCCATTAAAAATCATGTGATAGGAATTCACATGTAATGTTTTATAATGAATAGTGTTTAATCCTCTACCAAATCTAATTATAAAAGGAGTTATATTTTTTGTTGACTTAATCTTTATAATCACATAGCTATGTAAATTCTTTGTACTGTATCTAATTACTACCATACTAAAGAGTTTTTATAGTAATTATATTTTTGTTCATTGTTTATATTTTCATATCTTATTCATCTATAAAATCACAAGCAAGGTATAAAATTAATAAACTTATGTATAAAGATATAATAAAACATAAAAGAGATGATCACTTGAGAGTTTACCTTGAGGGCAACTAATCACTGGGTTTAACTAGTTGCGGATCTGTAGGTTTCTGCGTAATGAACATCCACATGTTCTCGGAGGTTTCCCTTCTGTGCACATCTCGGTATGTATGGACAGACACCTGACATTCCTGAACAAAGATACGGCCACACAAAATGTTTTGTTGAGACCATGCCACATTTAGTTGACTAGCAACTAAATATAAACAAGTCTAAACAACCCACTTCAATGGGGCTTTATGATGAACCAACATATTGGAATATAGTATTTGGGAATATTGCATAATTCGGAGAATTCTGGCATGTGAGCTCATTGTATCAA
The DNA here is from genome assembly GCA_902151455.1 of Timema bartmani. Lineage (NCBI taxonomy): Eukaryota > Metazoa > Arthropoda > Insecta > Phasmatodea > Timematidae > Timema > Timema bartmani. Next base: position 33,115 of record CABFWB010000441.1, on the reverse strand, counting down.
ATTTATACCCTTTCTTCAACACGGATCAACTCCCAAAAATTGTTGAATTTGCACAACCAATGTGTGCAATATTTTACAGCGCATATATTAAGCTAACAGCTGTTTTCTCAAATGAAATCAAATCAAACACTCAAGAGATAAAAATGACTTCAGCATAAGATTTAAAGCGTGAAACCAACACCATTGTCGCAAATAAAAGGTTTCAATTTTTTGGTAGAAAATGTAGGATTAGTATTGTTGGGGCTTACTCTTTTATTTTTGCAATAATAAGATACCTACCAAGTTTGGATTTTTTCTTTTAAGATGGTGACAATACACACTTTTTTAATTCAGCCCCTCGGTGTTTTTAATATTCAATGTGGCCCTTATGATCAAGTGAGTTTGACACGCCTATTCTGAGGTGTCACTCTCGTAAGACTGGCCTGCTGAAGAAGGGGAAATTGGGGTTCAATTCCCTATCGGGCCTACTGAGGGTTTTTTTTCCTAAATTGTTTCCTTCCTAATCCTTATCCCATTAGAGTAATTATTAAAGCCCAGATTTGTATACACAATCAAATAGTAAAATATGCAAGAAAAGAGTAAAAATTATGCACCATAATTTGACAAAACAAATGATCAAAACAAACTATTTGTTTTGTGGAAAATCTTGCCTTATTCATGGTTGTTACAGTATATAAGGAAAGTCAAACTGAGATTTTCTTCTGTGAAGATCCTATGTCCGTCACTGAAGAATGTTTATACAATGAAAATGTCCTTTCGACATTGCATGAGGTCACGGTTGCATTTGAAAAACACCATAATTATTCTTCGGTGGATTCCTCTTGTGTTTCAGTTTTTTCACCAGACAACTTTTTGCTAATTTGATAGACTGTTTTGTAACCAGGATTTTTATTTAATACTTGATCAAGCTTATCGAATGCAATCTTAGCAACACCATGAGTTTCTGAAGGCAATGGTACTGACATTTTATCCATCAGAGTAGGTGAGAATGGCAAGAAATTACTTTGAGCCTACAACTGTGTTATAATTTCAGGTAATTTAGAAAAGCTCTTATGGATGTGCTGGATCTTTTTTTAGATACCATCTTCAGAAGACACACACACACGCTAATTTTGTTTTATTTTATACCAAATTAACTGCAGAGATTTAATTAATTAATTAGTAACTAGCCAATGACAGAAAGGGGACAAGTACGACAATTACGAGTAAAATACAGCTAACTCCCGATTATCCTCGGTAATGGAGGGGCCGAGTTCCGCAGATAATCCGCTTATTTAGTAAAACAAGATATCGTAACACATTCAATTCAAACTTGTACTCACCCATCGTGATTATGTTTATGAACACATCATTATATTTCACGCAATAAGATAATTATAAAACACACTTTAAATCAATGTACAGTGTACTTAAAATGGACACATCCCTTAAAAAGTTTGTATTAGTCTTCTGCTTCATTGCAGCTGCTTACTTTTCCCTTATCCCTCTACGTATTTTCTGTAACATCAGTTCCAAATAATTAAGCAGGTTATGAGTCCAGGTTGCTGTCACCTCAACCAGGGTGCTAAAGGGTGAGTAACAGGGATATGAAGAGTATGAGTCTTTGGGATAGGGTGCTAAAGGGTGAGTAACAGGGATATAAAGAGTATGAGTCTTTGGGACAGGGTGCTAAAGGGTGGGTAACAGGGATATGAAGAGTATGAGTATTTAGGATAAGGTGCTCATGGGAGAGTAACTAGGATTTAAAGAGGATGAGCCTTTGAGATAAGGTGCTCAAGGGAGAGTAACTGGGATATAAAGAGGATGAGCCCCTTTGGGATAGGGTGTTCATGGAAGGGTATACTACTTTAGGCACTGGTCTATTCTCTTTAAGTATTTAAAACCCTACAAATCTGGAGAGAAGAACTGTAAATTGTATTTATAGTAGTCACAGTCCCAAGGGACGGGTAACCCAAGCATATTAAAAACCTGATGTTGTACCCACCATGCCGAAATAAGATGGGAACCAGTGACAAGGTTCCACAGACAGGTTCTTGTTTGAGGAGGCGTGGTTTACAATCACTCGACAATGAGGCTGTAATCAACACCAAATACAGTATAACAATTTAGAAAACATTCTAAAATATTTGTATTTTTTAAAGTGTTTCATATTATTTTAAATGTTCTACTATCTTTATGCTTACATTTTCCTAACATTTTTCAACTTATCAATTTCAATCTATGAACTTTTTAAGGAAAAGAAAACCTTTCGCTTGTTGTGGTATTTTGCTATAAACTATAGTTGGTACAGGAAAGATAGATAGAAACATATGAAAGGTGACGAACACAACACGCCTTTCTTCTTTCAGGAAGTTGTGTTGTGCGGTAGTAACGATAGACTTTATTCAAAAGGCAGCCATTACCAGTGGCAGCAATGTAAATTGCGAACTGTGTTGTTCTTTTCATTGTAAAAGCCATATTATGTTAATCCCCTTGATTAGGTTTATATCAACATTCCCTTACTTTCTTCCAAATTGAACTTTGAATGTTCTCATCTTTTGTAAACATGTAAATCTTTTTAAAAATTCAAATTTCATTATAAGTTATCTTATCCAAATATTGTAACCAAGGAAGTGTAATGTGGTCTTCCATAAAGACTTATACAATGCAATTGAAACAATCTTTCAACTAAATGTTGATTTCAAACACATATGATCGTGTGCAGGAGCACTATATTATCTTGAGAATTAAACAAGTGATTGCCAGAAAGGAATGCAAACTTACACCCTTTGGCTACATTTAGAAAATGCCAATAAAATTATACCTATCTGGCTATGCCCATGTTTTGAGTAGATAGAGATATTGGCAACAGATTTAGGAGACCTTAGTTTGACCTTAGGAGATGATTCAAAGAACTTAGTGTTTTACTTATGGTTTATCTTACTGAATGTAGCCTATAGATATTAGGGCTGGGCGATGCCCATCCTAAGTCCGATTATCGCCGATTATGGAAACAATCGGCTAAGCTTGATTCACACGTTCATCGAAAATATAGAGCAGAATATGCTTGAGTGACACAGAAACTCAAACACTGTATGTTGACCCATGATGCATTGCAGCGCTAACTTCAAGCAGCCGATTCTCAACATATTTTATTTTCTAGTGGATACACATATATTTTAGAATTTAGATTATTTTCACAATAGATGTTTACAAATTATAATGTTGTGTTGTGGTACAATCCAATACATCGATACACACGCTTTACAATAACAGGTTATTTCAAATCTCTTCACAAAGACCAACGAAGCTGTCTGCTAGCTTCTGCCTGTAGAACGCATGCGTTGACAAATGCGCATGCTCACTGATTTGAGATGGTTGATTCTGAGATTTGATTGGTTTTCCTGTGTCGAACATCTCAGGCAGAGCGGATAAAATAGAGATGAGTTGAACTTTTGCAAAACAGCTTGCGCGCCGATAAAGCAGAAATCTTGATAATGGATTATAGCTCGTCACGTGAGCCCATTTCTGTTTTGTGCTTGTTTTTTGGCAAACGTGTGAATCCACGGTAATCCGATGAGCGATGAATTATAGGTATTTGGTTCACCATGTTTGGTGCTGCACGCCACACACCACTGGTACTGGTAACTCATCATTGTTAATTGGCAGATAGTCTTGTCCTTTGTTCTGTTGCAGGGAAAGGGAAGAAGGGTGGCTGCTAGTGTACTCTAAGTAAACAATTCTTCCAAGAACTGGGAAATGAGACCACTGTGGCGAAGGAGGTTGTGTTTCAATGGAGGGTCGGCAAGTGAGAGAGCCTGTTCGAGTGAGAGAGAACAAGTATGGCAGAGGAGAGGTCATTTATAGCTCTATTAGAGGTTTCAAAAATGCATCATGGACTCCTATTCCTTTCAATACTAAAATGTATTTATCAGTTGATACTTAAAACATTATTTTAAAATTAATTAGGCTTATTTAAAATAAATTTATTCCAAAACTAATATGTTTGCCATTATATTCTATGCACAGATCTCAAAATAAAATTCCTATTAAAACTATCACAAACTTAATTACTAGGAAAGTGGAGTCAATTTAACTTGAAATAATTATATTTAAATGTGGTATGGTCAATAATAAAGTGAATTATATTTAAATTACATCTAAATTTTCATAAAAACCTACTATACTGAACAAAATAAAAATAAAATACGTGAATAGTAATTTTTAATATCAATGCAGTACATAAAATATCTTTGAAAGCTCTAAAATAAAATAAACCAAATGATTGTCATCGGTGATCGGCCTAATCAGCAACAAATGATCGGCTTAGCGCCAGCCCTAATATAATATATTTATCACCACGTCACCTACCTGTTAAAACATATTATCTTTAATGAGTTATATTAGAGGTATGAAGGTTATCCATGGACGTAGAAAGTTGGGAGTTGGTGATGAAGGATTTTGGACCCCTCTTGGAAGTGATTAGACTCATCAAAATGGGGCTACCACAAATATGTATGAAAACATTGTTTATCTTAGTATATTACTCAACATTCAAACACACAAGACCGCGATTAAAACTAATTCTACAATAGTGTGTAACATGTCAAGAATATCAAACTCAACTAAACATTATTTTTAATATTCAATGGTCACTCTTAAATTGGTACATTTTAGTGCACACCACCTTCACATATATAATTTAATAAAAACAATAATGACAAAATACTTCCACTTCCTAGTGGACCCCCAAAATATAATAATTAGCTTTCCATGCCCTTGAACATATCTCAGAAGACTGAAGGGAGGATGAAAATACATGTTCGGCTCAGAACCCTGTGTCTAGCAGTGTTTTGAGATCAACTGACCGGGAAGGGACAACCTTCAGCCTCCAGCCTAATGTTCGGCTCAGAGCCCTGTGTCTAGCAGTGTTTTGAGATCAACTGACCGGGAAGGGACAACCTTCAGTCTCCAGCCTCATGTTCGGGTCCCAGTACAGAACTCTCCAGCGACAGTAAGTGTTGAGCACGGAGGACAGCCGGACACTAGCGTGACCGGACGCTCCTAGTTGGGTGTCGATCTGAGGGATCTCCGATTGCACGTACAAGGGCTGCAACAGGAGTCACACACTGGTCCAGTAATACAATATCAACTATTCCTTCATGGCTTAATGCCCCGGGGGAGGGGGTTAGAGGAACAGGCATGAGCGTAATTGAAAGAAAAGAGACACGCTTAGAAGAGTCTAGGTTTGTTTTATTCGAATCCTGTGGACTGTAGAGTACTCTAGAAATGGAGGATTCCTGACTCTTTAACTGTGACTCCTGTATATACACGGTCGATGGTCAGCGAAGGACCCCAGGCTGAGCTGAGGTTAGAGAAGTCAGTGGACTGGCATGTCCAGGCTAGCGTGCCCGGGAGTGGGCAGCGTGTCCAGCGAGTCTAGCGTTCGTGCGTGAGAACCAGTGGCGACATAAGTGAATGACACGGGTGAAGTAGATATTATTGTGAACGTGTTGATAATGAACATTTTTGTAACTGTTTTAATTATTTGAATAGTAATTATGTGTTTTATAGCTATTAATTTGTTTCTTTTATTTAACACTATTTTATGTATTCTCACTCGCTTGTTAATTTATAGACTTATTTATGACTTTTTATTATTTAGTGACTTGTTTAATTGTAACTAATCAGTTTATGTGTTGTCTTATTTTTAATAATAAAAACCATGAAAACTCCGTGTGTGTCTTTAATCTTATTTAATCAGCAACGTACCCCACTATCCTGAAAAGAACTCGCTGTTCACAAGGTGACGTATGGACGCCCGCGACCCTTAGGTTGCCCACCCACATTACAACGTAGTGAAATGTTATCAATATTTATCACAAAAGAATCTTCCACGATAACTGGAATGCAGCTACTAGCTTCAAAGGTACTTCTAGTATCATGAGAGGTGTTTTTTTTAAGGAATGCATCAGCATGAAAGTGAAGCGAGAACGGGGAACCACAATGGAGAGTAAAACACTTTCAGTAAACATAGTAAGGATTTGAATTAAGAGGTTTTACAATCTCTCTTCAAACAAATTTAATAGTGCCTACCTCTTAATTAGGTGGGCATTAATTAATTAATCCAGTATTAAGGAAACCACTAAAAAAAATTATATTTACGACACAATCTTTCTTTTTCATCTAGCTTTAGTTTGGGACAACCTTTTTAAAAATCGATTATCAGAAAAATACCCCTTAAGTTCACTAATTTTTCCTTGGAAAAATAAACATTAGCACTATGATAATGATACAAAGCACACTTTAGATACTAATTTTGAATCAAATTTTTATAGCTAATTTTTTTTATTGCAAATTTTCATAATCAGCTAGCCACAGAAACCCATTTTTATAAATTTCTCTACATTTGCTTAATTTCATTGATAGCTAAAAATTATTTGATAAAAAGGATGAAAACCCTCAATTTTAGAAATCCAATCCAGTTATTTTCAAAGAAAGGGCCTTTGATGAAAGAGAAACTTTGTTTTTTGCTATCAACATTGATGGCATTTTACTAATATGATAAGTGTTATTTTATAGGTATTGATAATATCAATCAAAAGTGACAGCTGCAGATCACATGGCTTGACGTATGAATGCGTGAAAGTAGATCTAGTAGCCTTTATAATTACTGTAAGATGTGTCTATTCTTATCACATTTAAATTGTAGAACGTTGCTTCTTTCGAAACCATTTCAAATGTACACCCTATGTGAGCAAGCTCTATACTCAAGGTGGAAGTGCCGCGGTTCTAAACTTCATATAATTGGACAGGAATGAGAGGAGTTT
>CABFWB010000441.1:0-21809 GCA_902151455.1 Timema bartmani | reverse complement strand
TAGTTAAATAAGATACTAACAAGGTGTGGAAGGGGGTTGTTTAGTTGAATAAGATATTGACCGGGTGTGGAAGGAGGCTGTATAGTTAAATAAGATACTAACAGGGTGTGGAAGGGGGTTGTTTAGTTGAATAAGATATTGACCGGGTGTGGAAGAGACAGACTTGACAATTAATTTACTAGCTATAATAATTGTTTCTGAGACTATCGATGGAGAGTTTGAGGCTAGGCTGAGAGTGATGGAGGTTTCTTGAGTATCAATCAATCTGTCATATAATGTTTCGAAGTTAAGCTCCACCACGCTAAGGTTGGATTGCCAGTGGCAGAGAGGTCAAGGTTTGAATCTCGATCAGGTGCATGGGGGTAGGAGGTGGGCTTCCAATGCGTGATTCCCAATGTGCGTTTTCTAATCCGTCTTCACGTTAATTCTGGTGCATTACAAATTACTAGGGATGGATGTGACTCTCGGATCCTTAAGGAATTTCGAGATGCGAGGATATGAGAATATATCGGATTCGAGATTTAAAAAGGATTTTTTTAAATTCGTAATTTTGAATTGGAATTTGTTTTTCAGCTTTAATATTGCTTTTTGGTGATGCAGCCCCAACATAATTATAATAAAAACATAACAACCAGACCCCAGACCATTAATTTAACACTTAACTGAATAAAGGAATGAATGTATGTATGTATGTATGTATATCCTAATGACTGCATTTTAGAAGAAAATGTTAACATTCTCTTTACTATTACTATTTTCTATTATACTGATATATTCGTATGTTTTCTTATGTTCATATTTTTTTTTACAAGAATCGTATGCTAATTCGAGACTCAGGTTTCGAAAGTAAAATAATTAGGATTCTAGATTTGGATTCGTAAAATAGTGGATTTGACTTAACTCTAAAAATTACTTTCCTCAGCCTTGCCCTATAGACTAAGTCGTAAAATAGCCTCCTTGTGTCAAAACGTATAAACTTTTAAAAAAAACACTATATATGGGTATAATATGCTTTATTCATATCCTACGTACAACCTTAACGGGTAGTAAGACGTGGTGCTAATAATAATAATAATAATATTCATATCCGAACAGTAGGAAACACGATAAAAATAGAAGAAAACTTGGTCACATTGGTAGGATTTTTTTATTTCATTGTGATATTGGTCACTATCGTTCTTTGATTTCTATAAAAAATATAAATAACACTTTTTGTTATAAAATGAATTCACATTCAGTTAAGTGGTAAAGGTATAAATTAATGGCAAGGAGTCTAGTTCTTGGGTTTATTGTTGGGCTAAGCCCCTAGTAAGTATCATACATAATAATCTCTAAAAACAATTATTATTTTTGAATCTCGAATAAGGAATATCTGTGAATCCTCGAAGCTCTAATATTCTTCCTCGTCCCACGGATAACATATTTGCATGTGAGGTGGAAAAATTTCCCTTAATTTTTTAGGTATATTTTTTTTCTGGAACAAATTACTTCTATTTAAATGGGACAAATGCAATCTAAATAGCCCAAAAGTTTAATTTCTTCTAAATACGTTAACACCATGAACATTGTCAAATGAACTGCAATAGGGTAATAATAAAAGTTATTCAATTTCTCTTCTCACAGTTACGTACCGACTACAGCGCTTTCTGGTTGAATGTGTCACTAACGTTGGGTCTACTGTAAACCAAATTTGTTAATATTTAAATATTATAGTCAAAGCCTTAACGAATACATCCCCTTCCCCTGGGATTATTGTCTGATAAATAAGTTATGAAGAAGTAAATTTATTATTTCTGTGGCATCATATTGTTATCAAATTTTCTACCCTAGCCCCGCCACATTTCCCAATCCTCAAACCCTAATTTACCCCTTTTCCATTTTTCCCTCAACACACAGTAGGCCGCAAGCTGCCATTGCGGAAAGTTATAAAGAAAATGTTATAGCTTATTATACCAAACTTGAGTAGATGAAACAGCTCGAACTGGGTGTGACATCGTGGTGCGTCCCCAGCCCCTTCCCCCACTTAAAAAAACAGTGTAAGTAACACCAATGAATCTATTTCACCATAAAAAGCGTTGAAAATAGTTATTTTAGGGTGAAAAAACTTTAAAATCTATCTCAATTTCGCTGTTGTCAAATGAGGAATTTATTAAACCGTTCGGGCGTAATCCTGCTGCTAGTACCCCGGTTAGCCGGCCGTGAGATGGTTTCTCCATAATAAAAAGCTAGAACTGGTGCAGTTAAAGTGTGATGGCCCGTCACTGATAACACTGGTCTGGCTGGAGCACTCTCCACACGACTATCAACTGCGGCAGCCCAAGGGCTCTTTCTAACTGCCTGACTGAACAAACAGGTACGAAGATAGAAGGAATGCGGGTTGCATCTAAACTTCACGCACCTAAACATTTTAAGCAATAGTACATATAACTTTATTTAGCACCGCGTCTTACAACCCGTTCGGGCTATACGCTTAAGTACTAATTACACTAGTGGATTAGGAATTGGGAAGGTTGAATTTAGAGGACGTGAACCCGCATTTGCGTGGAGGGAGAGTGGAAAACCATTTAGGAAAAACCACCCCCAGTTCACTCGACCGAGATTCGAACCTCGATCTCCTCGTCCTCGAAGGTCTGGCTCAACACGACTGGCGCGTTAGCCAACTACGCCACCGAGGCGGGTTACATATAACTCTACTGTACAAAATAGAAACAAAGGGATCAAAATGAGCAGTTTACCCTGCTGATAACCCTTGCCCTATTCAGCTGACGAGTTTATACACTCTTTATGCTATTTGCACCTGGACAACATTGATTTGCTTTTTAAAATTACTTTTTTCCTTGTTTCATATTATAGATAGAGATATGCTACTACGGACTTTTTTAATCTACATCCTTGTAGGAAGATTTCTGCCAGTCATTTCCATGAATAAACCAAATAGCCTTAGGCTATCTGTAGGCAATTTATAAAAAAAAATGCGTTTTAGAATAAAACTACTTCAATACTAAAACAAAATGATGACACAATTTAAGAATACTTTTAGATTATCTCGAAATTTATTTCTTTTGTTTCAATATTTAATCTTTAGGACTCACTAATTAACTATTTTTTACCTAATTTTTTCCAACTATTCTTTCATGCAAATGTGAACACATTTGATTAAAGCGGGGGGTCGTGGTTTGAGCCTCATTTGTGTGTACCAAGGGCAATTTTTTCCTCACATTGTGGTATAGCATCTTCTTTACTAACAAAAATTAGACCAGATCCTTAAAAAAAATCCTTAGATGAGATGACAGCTTAATCTACTACTGTTCAGAATCATTATAGATGACTAAACCCCAACATAAAAGTAGTCACTAACGCCGTAAACACTCACCTTTTCCGTGATTGTTTCTACCGGGGATAGTAGGAAGTTCTGACCGAATTTCAGAGGTTCCCCATCTCTGTTAACCGTGTCTGCACTAGAAACAATCAAAATAACATCGTCTAAACATTCATTCAATTAATTCATCAAATAATAATACGCAACAATATAGTTATTCTATTTACTGTTCAACCCTTGACAATCTTTAAAAGGCAACAGGCTGTACACAAGTGTGTAGCACGTCACAGAATCTATCGGGGCTCAGAATTATGTTGTATCATGGAATTGTTCTGGCTAAAATTAAATGTGGTTGAAGTTCGTCCTTAACTAATTATTGAACCTTTTGGGGGATAATATTATAACAATTTTATGCTTAAATGTTCTAATTTTCATTATTTTAGCTTAATACACAATGTGATTAAAGATAATTTGAAATATATGCATCAGCAGCCACCTATAGAGAGCGTGGAAAGCCATTAATGGAAACCATGAATGAGTTTGTTTCGACAATTATGACCTAATTATGTTTGTATCAATATGTTTACACTAAAGCTTAAGATTATATTGAAATATAAGAAATCGTCCATAAAATTTGATTAATAGATTAAGTTTATTTGCAGTATAAGACTTTTTTAAACTGATATATAAATGGCGGTTATTAGATTTTTTGTAAAATAAATTACTCTTTTGTTGTGCTTAATGTCTTACTACCATCCGGGCTATCCGCATATTTACAATAGTGGCGTAAGGGTCAGATTAATGGGAAATGTACCTTTATTAGCGTCGAGTGGATAATGGGAAACCAATTAGGAAAAAACCTCGACCATCTTTTCATCGGTGAATCAGACAAGACGAGAACGACGCCCTAGTCCGCGTGCCCACTGATACGGGTTATTTTATTCAAAGCTGTTTTCTACTACATCTTAGCTCAGTTGATTTTGATAGGAAGAATATTTTTTGATAGCTGAAAAATATTACTCAAGTTATTTTTATATAGTCATATGTCCAATCATGAGTGATCTTCAAGTTTAACTTTTCATTGATAATATCAATACCAATAAAAATAGTACTAATAATATGATAAAATAATATCGTTGTTACCCGCTTTGGTGGCCGCGTGGTCTAAGGCGCTACTCTCGCAGTAGATTAGACTGCCAATGACGGGGAGATCGAGGTTCGAGTCTCGGTCGGGACTCTTGAGTTTGAATTTTCTAAAGTGGTTTTCCATTCTCCTTCTACGCAAATGAGAACCACTTCCTATAAATATAACCTTCCTAATTACTAATACACTAGCGTAATAATTAATACATAAGCGTATAATCCGAATGGGCAGTAAGTCGCGGTGCTAAATAAAATCAATAATCTGAAAATTGAAAAATGACACCTGGACACGGGAATCGAACCCAGGACCTTTGACTTAGTACGCCAATGCTCTAACAACTGAGCTATACAGGATTTATCCTGTGTCCAGGCTCATTCTTTACTCATATCTTAAGGCAGAGTCTATGATGGACGTGCGGAAATCGTCGGCTACAAGTGTGTGATTTTATTAAGATCACGAGCTATCAGATAACGCAGCCATCTTCGACTCGGTAGTTGGCTTATTGCTGCCATTTGTACAATTATTATAATTTTACGGGATTGCATATTAAGAATCAAATAGCCAGAGCTATTATTTATGCTTTTAGTGAGGATTACTCCATCTAGATATCATATTCTGAAAATTGAAAAATGACAATGATAATAACGGGTTCGATTCCCGTGTCCAGGTGTCATTTTTAAATGTTCAGAATATGATATCTAAATGGAGTAATCCTCACTAAAAGAATAAATAATAGCTTTGGCTATTGATTCAAAATCAATAATGTTGACTGCAAACAAAAATTGTCTATCTTAAAGTTTCTTCCTATCAAAATTCAGCTCTACCTATATTGAACTTTTAGAGTCCCGCGTTTGATTCTTGTCACAGGAAGAAAGTGTACCATTGTGAAATTGTGTTTCTTCTGTTATCACTTAGTGAGGAATAAATAAACCGTCCCGAGTTTTAGTAATCTAGTCTAATTTTTATACAGACTTTCTTAAGGTCCACATTAATAACATTTTATTATATTAATGTTATTCTATATGTATAATAAGATAGTGTAGAAACACTGTACACTAACGTAAAGTAACAAACACACTTCTCTCTTCATTAAAAGTGTAAGAAGAAATGAAGAGAGAGGTATGTCTGTTCCTATCTAGGCCTAACCTAACTACCCTTTCAGGTTGGTTCCCTTCATTATCAATTACTTTACATTAGTGTACAGTGTTTCTACACTGTCTTATTATACATTTCCAAGCCATTTTATTATATTAATGTTATTCTATAGATATTTATAATATCTCTTGAAAGTGACAGCTGCAGGTAACATGACTTGACGTATGAATACGTCTTCCTATGAAGATTGAACTCACGCTATTCTTCCAACATGTTGCTCGTTACTAAGTAGTCTCTAGAATCTCCTTGTCTTTCGGAGATGACTTGTGGTTGGTTTCCAGCGGATTACACTTTCATTTCCGTAATTAGTTTGGAACACTTGCGTCATACCCGCATCTGAGGTTTGGGAGGAGGAGGGAGACGTCAAATGGGAACCATTTCTAATTCAGACCCCTTCTCCAGTGACGTGGCGTGAAGTTTAGCCAGGGTAGGCAGAGCTTGGTTGGGGTTTTTTTCACCGCTTCTTATTACCGGTTCAGGTTAGACACATTTATGATAATTAGGGTAGGTATGAGAAAGGAAGCAGTTTAGAGTAATCTACACACATGTTCGTGAAAGGGGAGTGTAAAACCATTTAGGAATAAATACTCTCAGTAGACACGACTGAGATTTGATTCCCGATCTCTCGGTCATCAGCACGCCTAGCACGAGAGTGCCGCCTTAGACCATCTGGCCACTGAAGTGGGTTACTGAATACCGTTTAGATACAGGATATGACAGAATCGAACATACACATACCCGCTTCGGTGGTCGCATGGTCTAAGGCGTAACTCTCGCAGTAGACTAGACCACCGATGGCGGGGAAATTGAGGTTCGAATCTCGGTCGGGTGTACTGAGAATGGTTTTTCCAAAATTGTTTTCCACTCTCCCTTCATACAAATGTGGGTACACTTTATCTAAATATAACCTTATTAATCCCTAAAAACCATTAGTGTAATTAGTACATAAGCGTATGAATCGAACGGGTAGTAAGACGCGGTGCTAAAAAATTATAGATAAGAGTTAAAATGATAATTTCGCCTCTAGGTACGACCATACGACCATTTAAGTGGGCTCAAAGAGCGACCGCTCGACAGATGACGACACAGTCCAAGGCCACAATGAGAGCCGCATGGCCGGTCCTTCACCCAACCGGCTCCTGTTGGGATGCTGCGTCACCCATCCCCCCTCCCTCCATCAACCACTCACTCACGCACTAGTGCGGCCTGACAAGGAAGTACTGGCAGGGCACGACACCACCTGCCGAAAACGTCACTACAACCATTAGTTCCAACCACTAAATAAGGGGGCATCGAACCGTGAAGTGAGGAGTATTTACGAAACTCATCTCGCTCTTCGAATATTTATGTAAAGTACGGGCTATCGTATTGAAACTACATATTATCATCACAAAAACTTACCACTTAATAAGCTCTCACCCACTTCGTGCTAGACTAGACTGCCGATGACGGGGAGATTGAGGTTCGAACCTCGGTCGGGTGAACTGAGGGTGGTTTTCCTTAAATGGTTTTCTACACTCCCTCCACGCAAATGCAAATACAATTCCTATTAAATAAAGCCTCCCTAATCCCTAAAACCATTAGCGTAATTTGTACATATGCGTATAATCCGAAGTAGTAAGATGTGATGCTAAAACATATAAGCTCTTTACTATTGTAAAAGTGCACTATAACTTTTTTTTCCACTGTGTCTTACTACCTGTTCAGGTTATACGCTTAAATGATAACTACTCTAACGGGGTAGGGATGAGGAAGGAAGCATTTAAGAGGTAATCTACCCGCATTTGCGTGGAAGGAGAGTGGGAGACAATTTAGAAAAAAAATTCTCAGAAGACCCGGCCGGGATTTGAACCCCGATCTTCCCATCATCAGCAGGTTAGTCTAACACGAGAGTGATGCCTTAGACCATTCGGCCACTGAAGCGGATAACATGGATAATTCTAGTATATTTTACAATAATAAAGAACTTATTATTATTATTATTATTATTATTATTATTATTAGCACCGCGTCTTACTAACCCGTTCGGGTTATACGCAAAGAACTTATTAAGTGATAATTTTTGTTTTTTTTTTGTTTTTTTTGCATGATACGTTGCATAGCTTCTGAGAATAGTGTACTTATAATATCATGCGGAGTATATGCAAATTATTCATGTAATAATTACGCTAATGTAATAGGGACGAGAAAGATAGAATTTGAGAGGAAATGTACCCACGTTTGCTTGGAGGGAGAGTGGGAAACAAGTAAGTAAGCTCGACCTGGATTCGAACCCTGATCTTCTCCTTCACCGGCAATCCAGTCTAACATGAGATTGACCATGCTATCACAGTTGCGGACTATGTATTTTATCAATAAAAAGCGAATCAAAACACTATTATTATGCCCGGATCACGATCAACTTAAACTTAACTTAACGTAACTTAACGTAAATTAACCTAAAGAACCTCCTTGTGTATTTATATGGAAGCGATCACGATGCACTTAGCTTAACGTTGACTTGCAGTTAACTTAACGTAAGAGATGTCCTGGGAGGTCTTTTACTTTAAGTGAACGTTATTTGAAGGGTATCACGTGATCTAGCCAGCCAATCATTATGCGAGTGACGTCATCAGGGATATTTAGTAACTCATTTGTTGGTATTATGACTAATGTTTACTCTTTAGCGTAAGTTCTAGTGATCAGACATTGAAACAAAATAATTACACTAAAATAGGAAAGCTAAATTTATAAAAAAAAATTGTAATAGATATTTATTATATCGATTGAAAACTATAAACATTCACAGATCATCATTGTAAAACTAGTACAAATCACAGATCATACTCGAGAATGAAGATGTTTGGCTCGAGTTGTTACGTTAAGTTACGTGAATCGTGATCACACATACGTTAAGTTAACTTTAAGTTAACGTTACGTTAAGTTACGTTAAGTTAACGCTAAGTTGATCGTGATCCCGGCATTAGTGGAATTCATGTATTTATTTATTTATAAATATAAATTCTTCACCTAAGTATTCGCTAAACTTTGTTCCAATTGTTTGTCATTTCAACGCCTTGCCAGCTATTATAGTTTATTGCTACACGTCTTACAGTCCGCTCACGGTGTTTTAAGAGCAATAAAGGGGATTTTTAAGTAAATGGTTCAGCTGAGGAGAGCATGTGGTACCTTATATGGAAAATATTACAGTACTAGGCTAGGCTAAGATTCGAACTACGGCCTCCATGGTCATAGTTGAGCACGCCAGTTGATTGCGCTGGCATTGGTTGCTATTTAACTTAATAGCACCTTTAGGGGAACCGAAAGACACGAAACAATGTACCGGTTTTTTTTTAAATTCTGTTCATCATTGGAGTCAAATGAAATGTGGCTCTATCTAAAAACAATTTAATTCAAGGATACCCCACATCGGTGAGCACGTGGACTAAATGTCGAACTTAAATCTAGTTTACCTTAAGTGGGAAGGTTTGTGGTTCAAATCCTGGCCCTAGGATGTTTTTTTAATACTAAATGGCCTCCCACTCTCTTCCTTCCACGTAATTTCGGGAATATTTCCTCTAAGCTCATACCTTCTTTAGTCCGACCCCTTAGCTCAGCCTATAGCATGTCTGTCTACTGAGCTAAGGGTCCCGGGTTCGATTCCTAGCACTGCCGAAACATGTATCATTGGTGAGAAGTGTGGGTTAACCTGTTCACAGTGATAAGTTAATTACCGGGGGCTGGACGCTGTGCAAGTTTTAGATTTAAGTTAGTTCATAAGTCGTGGGTTGATATAATCAGTCGGTTCAGTAAGTGTATTTTAAATACCTCAAATAAATTAAACGAAAAAAATGTACCTTCCTTATATTAATGTAGTTTTTTTTTTGTTTTTTTTAGCGCCATGTCTTACTAAACGTTCGGGTTATACACTTGTATACTAACTAGGCCAATGGTTTTAGATATAAATAAGGTTATATTAAGAGGAATTGTACCTGCATTTGTGTGGAGGGAGAGTGGAAAACCATTTTGTAAATCCTCTCTCAGTGCACCCGACCAAGATTCGAACCTCGATCTCCCCGTCATCGGCAGTCTAATCTATTGCGAGAATAGCGTGTTGGACCTAGGGATGTGGTATCGAAAGAAAAGTATCGATACTTTACTCAATAAAAATATCGGAAGAAAAATATCGATACGACACGAGTATCGAAAGAAAAGTATCGATAAAAGTAAGTATCGTTATCGAAATTTTAATCTGCAAAAAGGTTTTATTTTATCTAGTAACAATAATCTCAACTTTTACATCATAATTGTATTTCCATATTTAGTTAAACACTGAAAACTAATGGTTTTTTAATACTTTAGAATAAATTTTAAAAGATGCTTTTTCACTATCCAACTTCTTAAAAAAAACTTCCATAATTCACTTCTGGAGGTGCCATTTATTAACTACACTCTTAGTTTATATATTCTATCAAGATAGATTATTAACTATTGACAAACAATAGAATAATGGACTCCCTTATATGCTTCGTCTGCTTGCGACACCCTTGAGATGACTGAGTTCATTGAGCTCTACAAAATATTCTTTTGTTTAGTGTTTGATGAGCGTGCTCATTGATAAAAGAAGGGGTAGTAAGTAGACTGGTTGCCAATCGCAGTGTCATTTGTTTTTCCTCCACAGTCCACCCTAGTAAACATTTAATCCCAGCATGAGTGAAGATAGCAAAAAAGTTGTTTCTTTAGATACCGACCCGATACCGGAGCGTGATTACTAATATCAGTAAAAATATCGGGAGAAAATGTATCGAGTAAAAAAAAATAGTATCGAAAGAAAAAATATTGATATTAATAAAGTATCAATACTTTTTTCACATCCCTAGTTGGACCATACGGCCACAGAAGCGGGATATTATTAGTGTAGTAAAATGCTGATATATTGGATAGTTAGAAAGACGCAATGTAATAAAATGGTAGTTGTAGGATGTGGCCTGTCAGTCTCAGTAGCATGTCTGCAATAAAATCCTTAATAGCTACTAGATGCAGCTCTGTTCGTCGTTAACTTTTTACATACCTCTTCATGAGCCGTCAACCACTCGCTCGGTAAAATTATGTTGCCCTGTCTATATACGAATGTACTGGACTAGGATTCGAAGAAATGGCTCTGGAAAGGGTTTCGCGTCATTGTTTCAATCAGGGTTGGTAAAATAATCGTTAAAAACGCTGGGTGTAGTAAAAAGTTGGGGAGGCGGGAGGGAAAAATAAGTATTTACTTTTGATTTTTAATGTGTAGACCTATTTTAATCAAATTGTGTTGAACTATATTTAGATTGTTTTTTAATTAATTTATTTTTTGAGACCAAGCTATAAACTTTTCAAGACAGAATGCATAATTTTATTTAGGTTGAGTTCAAAATAAAAGAACGATAAACTAACACAATTTAAAGTGTGTGTGTGTGTGTGTATGTGTTTATCTTTATAGCCACACAAAGATTTGAGTTTCGTGGAATACTATTCTGCACTTTAAAAAGTATATTAACTTTAGGATAGATATATTATCTGAGACTAAACTGGTCTATCATGCACGGCACAGCGTCCTCAGGTTGCGGATAGAGGATACGGATTTCAGAAATAAAGGGTAGCCGCTGATATATTAAATAAGCAGTCGTGTACAGCCTATAGGGGTGGTCCTCCAGATTGAGGGTTGGACGTGGGCTTGATGAGCTCTCACCGTAAAAAAATTACCATCAAGAAACTAGGGTTAGAATGTCATGAGGTGGACTGGATAGGACTAGCTCGAGATATGGATAGGCTGTCATGAGGTGGACTGGATAGGACTATCTCGAGATTGGGACAGGCTGTCATGTGGTGGACTGGATAGGACTAGCTCAAAATAGGGATAGGAGCGTACTTTTGTAAATACAATAATTATTGAACTTTTAAGTTCCTAATGACATAGAGAAAATAAGTATAGTGAAAAGGATTAATAAACATTTTGAAAAACGATTCAAGATTAAAAAACATCCTCAGTTCAACCCCGATCTTCCCGTCCTTGTCAGTCCAGTCTAGCACTAGAGTGACGCGTTAGACCACGCGACCACTGTGGATCTGATATTATTATTGTTAATATTACTCCTTATTGCCGATATGCAGGCTGGCTATTAGTGGCGAGCAAATTAACCCAGGGATATCCAACCTAAATTGCTAACACTTTTTTTTTCATATTTCTACTAACTAATTTGAATGTATTAAAAGTATATTTTGGTTATCTCTCGAGTAAATCTATCAAATTATGATTATTAGTACGTTAATGTGATACAATGCGAGAAATTGGGAACAGAGAGGTTTTGTTGAGTGGTGCGAGCGTGTGGCAACATTGCAGACTCAACTTTAAATGTATTGAGTCTAATTTTGAAAGATTTAATCGTGTTTTTTACTTTCTCATATCAAGAGAAAGCAGACTATTGTAACCGTGAAAATAAATCTATCTTGATAACATGATGAATTTTTATGTTATATGTCAGCGGTTCCCAATATGGGGTACGCGTATCCTACGTTACCTTTCGTTTCCAGGACATTTAGCTCTTAATGATCAACAGAAATGTGTAGATTTTTGGAATTTTCAGAGTGTAAAATGTCAACTTTTAAACTTGTGTTTACAAGTCTATAATATTTTGCCTATTGAAAATAGTTTTGTATTAATTCCAGTAGACACCAAACTTGTGTACTGTCAAAGGTTTTGTCAATATTTAGCAATATCTCTGTAGTTCTCTTAAGAGACACTCTGATTACTGTTCCCAATGGCGACCTCCCCCCCAGGAAACCACCCTTTCCCCCCTCACATCCCGTGGGAACAACGAACCAAACAAAACGGCTGGATCCCTCGACTGTAAATGAAGATGTGATACTACTCGTAATGTAATTGTTGTTGAATGGGAGCGTAAGAGCGCGGGTAAAGGTCATGGGAACCTTCTAGCTCTCTGGCAGGTGGGAACTTGGTGAACTTGATCTGACGTCGACAAAGTTCCCATCATTGTCCAACACGCAACAGCGTTCTCAAGAGGTTGGCCACCCCTGTCCTGTAGCTTTCATATTCAACTCAAGTTACTTCCTTTTATGATTCGCATCTTACTAAGAACCCCCATCTGATAACAAGAACAGTTACTAGATCTACTTTCATGAATTCATACGTCAGGTCATATTATATAAAGTTGTCATTTTTATATATTACTAATACCGATACCATTACTCTAATAATACAGTAAATTGTTATCAATTTTGGTAGCAAAATAGCATGTTTGTGATTTCTAAAAGACCCTTTTTTGAAAATTTGACTTATTTGCCTAGACTATAGGCCTACACGCTTAGAAACATCAATTTAGTAGGTATAAGGAAGGTATGAATTAAAGTAAATGTACCCAAATCTGTGAGGCGGGAGTGTGAGAAATCATTTAGGAAAACATCCCTTAATACGCCCTGTAGGGATACCAGCCCCAACCTCTCCATCAAAGGTTAATCAGATTATATGAGCTTGACATGCTTTCCACAGTCCATTCACGGTAACTTAGGTGTGTTTTTTACAGTTGAAAAGTTAGTAAAAAAAACTGTTCTACGTTGTTCCGTTCTGACGGGGCACCACACACCCGACATCAATTTTCATTGGATGCAATCTGCTTAAAAGACCGGCTACACGGAGCAGACCCGTTTCGCACCGGCACGGATGAATCGTCGAGAGAGCATTCATCCGCACTTTTACGGTGCGGTGCGGTGCGGACCGTGTAGCCACCAACACCCGAATACGCATGGCAATTCGGTAGCTTCCGAACTTTGTTTTCATTCCTACCCCCGAGCACTGCACATGGCAAAGTACATTTACACCAGTGTTGGAAAAAAAACAGGGTTATTTTTAAAAAGCTCAACCCAGTTAGGTTTTATTGTTTTGGGGGGCAGGGTTTATTGGTCTTTTTAGGGGATTTTAGAGGTAATTTGATTCGCTATGTTTGCTAATTGATTTAACCACTCAATAAAATAAAGTAAGTATTCGGGTTCAAAAGAAGCTAACATTGTTCTTTCATGGCTTCCACAACACAACTTTCGATAGCAGGAGTGCAGCGGCACACCATACATTCCAATTTTTCGTCACAATCGGTTCGTGTAGCCTTGCTTTACTAGTCAAAACCTGCTTCGGTGGCCGCATGGTCTAAGGCGATACTCTCACAGTAGACTAGACTGCCGATGACGAGGAAACCGAGGTTAGAATCTTGGTCTTAGATTGCCGATGACGAGGAAACCGAGGTTAGAATCTTGGTCGGATGTATTGAGGGTATTTTTTCCGAAATTGTGTTCCACTCTCCCCACAAAAATGCAGGTACAATTTCTCCAAATATAACCTTCCTCATTCCTAAAACCACTAGCGTAATTAGTATATAGGCGTATAACTTTAACATGTAATTTACAGGTTCTGATAAGAAGATTGTCGCCAGGGAATGTATAGCTTGTTTATTATGTGCCTGTGACATATTCTTTCCCTCTGAGCCCTCCAACTGACCCAGGGCCGGTCCTAGGCAATTTGGGGCCCCCTGCGAACTGTAGAATGTGGGCCCCATATTTTATTTTTTATAAAATTTTAGAGAAGTTCAATCACATAGCAAGTTAGATAATATGAGTCAGACTAAACAAAAATTATATTAGGGTAGCTATTGAAAATAAAACGAACATGTGAGCTTGAAATAATTATTTAAAAAGAGACTATTGGTTAACATTATTTTGTGATTGAATGAATTAAATTTCCTAACTAAAAATTTAGTATAAATCTTGAAATTTAAACTTTAATTGATGAATAAAGATAAAATTTATATTTTTTTCACATAGATTTTTGAAAAACCACAATAAAGAGAAATTAGAAAACCACAATTGATTTGGACCGATTGTTATTTAAATATGGTTGTCTATAGCTTAGCTTGTATTTCAAAAGGGTGTTTTGCTCTATGAAGACAGCACTATCATAATGTAAGCTTGGATAAAGAAGGTAATTAGAGGAAAATATCTTATTTTCAATATCACCAGCACTAATAGGTGTACCGATGCGGGTACCAATGAATCATTAAAGAGCGATTATCTGCGCATTAGCAATGAATCATAATCGGTGATTATCACGCTGCTTAATCAGTGATTTTATCAATATTAAAAATTTGTAGCACAATAAATGTTTTGTCTAAAGGACTTACAAAACTACTATAGCTTATAAAACAAAACTAAAAATCTATTAAGACTGGACTAACTTTTTTTCTCAAATGTTAGAGCTGAACAGTAAAATTCAATGTTTCATATACCTGGCAGTTAGGTCTATTTGTCCCTAAGCCCTCACAAACAACCTGCCAGTTAGCAAGATATATTTTTCATCCATTTCAGAGACGCCCTCATATTAAAAAAAAACTAAACATATTTACTTTCTTATCTTCTACGTCTAAATTCCACAGTATGGTTCTCAACGAAACTTGTAAATAATTACCATAGAGAAATGAATACTTTCTCTATGTAATTACTAACCATGGAAGTGGAATGTTTGTCCGATTTTACCCTGCCACTTGACAGGTCGGTCAGGGACTCCTACACCCAGTCAGGCTAAGCCATAAACTAATGAGGCATAGCGAAAAAAGAACGGAAGCAAAAGAACCTCTGTCACACTGCTTTCAAAAACATGGCAGTCTCACTGGCAAAGAAATGGTAGAACATGCACAATCGATTAATCTAATTTTTGTGTTGTGACAATGGTGGAAAATGATAGCAATATTTTAGAAAATAGGTAGAATTTGAACTAGATTTAAAAAAATTAAAATTAAGGTAAAATATTTGATTTTTATAATTTTCAATGTATAAGAATATAGCCAAATTGGGACATATATCATGGGTAATTTAAAAACTTTTTTTTATAAAAATTGACAACATATAATTAAAATTATGTGTTTTTATTGCAAGATAATAAACAAAAAATGTATCTGTATCTGTATTCATTACCAATACATTAGTTTAGAAAGAAGCGTCTGTGCACTGACTTTAAAAGGATAAGTTAGCCCCCTCTTAACATGCAGAAATAAAGGTAAACAAGTAATGCGGGCTTGATTTTAATAGATGGTCATACTTACAACTTTACACTCACCAAAGGGGAACGCGCGACGTGGTGGCCTCAATAGGGGAGGAGTGGCGCGCGACTTGGCCTCAGGAGGGGAGGAGAGATGAGCAACGTGGTCTCAGGAGGGGAGGAGAGACAAGCGACTGGGCCTCGGGAAGGGAGGAGAGACGAGCAACGTGGTCTCAGGAGGGGAGGAGAGATGAGTGGCTGGGCCTCAAGGAGGGAGGGGAGATGAGTGGCTGGGCCTCAAGGAGGGAGGGGAGATGAGTGACGTGGCCTGGGGAAAAGCGCTGAAAAAACTAACAGATACATATCGAACCACTGGTGCTGTTGTTATTAATTTCATTTTACTGCTCTCATATTTATTTTCTATCTTTTTATTCATTTATTTAAACGATTTATTAAGAGGGCTAGCTTTGGGGCCCCTAATCCTTGGAGGTCCCCTGCGGACGCATCACTCGCATTATGCCAGGAACCGGCCCTGATCTGACCAATACATACCTCCCATCAGATAAGCTCCTGCTTGTTTGTATTAAACTAAACATGACAGTGGAAGACCCTCCAGCCGGATATTATGATGTCCAATTTAGTCCCCAGTTTCCAGCGCGCCTGCGCGTTGTACTGATTATTCACCAGAGTTATTAAGTTGTTACACCCAATATCACCCGGTTAATTGTTACAAAATCTCCTCAATTTCAGTTTATGTCAGAAGGTGGTGTGCGGTGGGTAAGAATGAGCTATTGGTAGCCTAAACGAACCAGCGTTATAAAAAAACTTCCCATATCCGGACCTCTAATATCCGAAACCCACCATAACTGAAACGGCTAGCAGCATTTTTTTTTTCAGTAGCTGAACTGTTTTACGTCGACAAAACCTTTATTTTATAAGATGTACAAATAAAAAAATAAAAGAGTTTAAAGAAAATGTCAGACTTTTTTTTTAAGAAGAAATTATAGATTTAGTTTTGTTGTGTATTCAACATTGTTATAATAAATAACCATTTATTTAAATACTGTTTGTACATGCATATACAAAAAATACTTTTCTGCTATGTACGTTACGTAATTTATCATTTTTTTAATAACTCTTGACTCTTCAAAGGGGTATTAATTTAATCTCCGAAAATTTACTTATCCTAAATGGGTTGAGTCCCCTTTGTTTCGGTTATCAGAGGTTTTAATATATAGCAAAAAAACAAAAGAATGACAAGTCTGTTTTCCAATAGTATCCGTGCAGCTCCCTCAGAGATGATATCTAGTGTAGCTGAGGTTAGCTCGATGGATCTACGTGCAGCGGACCGTGAAAGTTCCCAGTTGCTTACGAGGAAACACCTGAGGGCCATTACGCTACAGAAACACCTGGTGTCTCGAACAATCAACTAGAATCAGAACCATTACCATCCCACAGGCCCGGATTCAAGGGAAGAGGACAGGGGCTAACGCCCAGGAACCTCTAAGAGTCACAAATTGTTGCAATTTAAAAAATATCTCTGTTTTCCTCTGTAGAGTACAGTCATGATAATATTTTTAAAATAAATAATAGCTTAGTCTATAGATTTTGATTTATTTTTTTACTACACGTGCGGCCAACAAACAAATTAACTTAGGTAATTTATGGACAGAAAATCTATAAATAAAATAAAAGTTTTTATTTTCTGTTTTTATCAAGAATAATTAAAAACTAATTATATATGTAAACAAATTTTTTTAAACCAATACAATTTAATTATGATTACATTATTTCCTTATCCAAATAATATCAATAATGTTGAGCTTTTTAACGGTTAGTTTTGCAGATAGAAAAAAGATACTGTCCAAACGTTTAAAATAAAAATATACGTTTAATTGTGGGGTCTCCAATTTACCACATCCCCGGGGCCTCCACAACTCAGGCCAGCCCAGTGGTCCGAGTGGTCGTGGAGTCAGTACACAGGTTTAGAGAACATTGGTTCGATCACAGACGATGTCTAAGATAATATAGTACAGTAGAGTCTGTATAGTTTAAGTTGAACGAGATCGCACGTATCTCAAACTATCGAAAACTGGGATTACACGGAATAGCTGGAAAACACGAAAATGCTTAAATGTTTTAACTGTTAGAAAAAAAACCTCTATGGCGTCAGATCACAATCTAGCCATACCAACCGAGCGGCCGCCGTATGTTGTGGAAGATAGTGTCAATTTCTGTGGATAGAGGATGTAATGTGGACAGCACACCGAACCCTATGGTCGTCAATCTCAGTTTTCCAGACCGAAGCCGCTACATCATTATCCAAGCACCTCTTCTATTGTCCTAGAAGCTGAGCTGACCCCATTTCAGACCCACCGCCTCATTGACAATCTGGAAGTGCTGGGGATCGAACCCGGGTCCTCTGGATCTGTGGCCAGAGACTCTGACCACTAGATTACCGAGGCAGTCTTTTGACAATAATAGAAACTTGATATACAGGGTGTCCATAAAGTCTGAACACACAGGCAAAGGCCAAACTAAGCTGGTTGACTACAAACTTCCCTAACTGGATTGGACGTTGTGGCCGTGTGGAATGGGCTCCCTAGACACCAGATCTGAATCTCCCTCCATTTCTTTTTTTGGAAAATATTGAAGGCACAAGTTTATTCTGTAAACATCAGAGACAGCGATCATCTAAAGCAGTGGTTCTCAAACTAGGTACGTGCGCTATTTTCAGGGGGTACGCGAGCAGCTATCAGGGTAAAATAGGCAAAATGACGAGAGAACCAAACATGGTGGGAAACTAAATGTGTTAGGGAATTTTTGAGGGGTTGGGGGGAAATTTTCTCCTTTGATTACCTGTCACTTATCCTGTAATTTAGGAAAATTATATTGTGGGGGTACATTAAACTTTTAGTCATGACCAAGGGGTACAATCTAAACGTAGTTTGAAGACCAATAATCTAAAGCAGGGGTCTCCAAACTACAGCCCGCGGGCCATATCCGGCCCGTTCTAAGATTTTATCAAAAAACCAATTAATTGTTTCTCTTCGTTATTTATTAACCACAGAGTTTATTTGACATATCCAATTTCTGTCCGCATGCGTGCTTCCCCCATGACACCAAGCCAGAGTGTTGTCGGAATTGCAAACCCTCATTTTCAGTCGCAGGCGCCATTCCTTATACCGACAACAGAACGGGTTGACTGTGACGATTTTTAGGTATTTCCAAGTCTCCCGGCAGAGGGTTATCAAAGGAAAGTTCCGAAAAATGTTACCTAATTTAAAAATAAGTAATTATATTGACTAATTATTATAAATATAATTTATTACATATATATTGATTCATTTCTGAGAGAGAAGAATCAACGTCAATCACTTTTATCAAACACTAACTGGCCTGGGAAAGTGAAGTTTTTTTTATAGACGTGACTGGCCATATGACTTGAATCTAAATTTGCATGTTGAAACAAATTTGATTTATGATCTATTTGCATATGTCAAGGCATTCAGGGCAAAAATAATGCTACCTGAAGAACAGGTGAACGTTACTTTAGCCCGCAAAAATGTGTAAAATATATTATGTGGCCCACATAGCAAAAAGTTTGGATACCTCTGATCTAAAGTAACGCACCATGAAGGGCTGCACGAAGTTAATGGAAATGCAGAGCTAATGGGCCGAGCTCATAATAATTTTGCTCACTGAGATGAACTTTGCATTGTCAATAAGGGTCAAGACGTTGAACATTTCACGTAATGTTAATTAGTGTCCTAACATTGTTTTTTACGTATTTTTTATGTTTTAATGTTGCATTAAAAGCACGCATACGTGCATAAAAGTAAAAATATTGGATGATTTGAAAGAAAGAAGAAAATTCTAAGAGATGAAAGCGGAAGCAGGGGACATCAAGGCGCATTGGTGTGCTAAGCTCACTGACAAAAGGAATGGAACTGTCATAAGACAGAACACATAATAATAATATTAATAACAAGCACATATATTTGCATATATTTGTGTACCTGTGCATTTGCCTATGTGCCAAGACCATATGGCCTCCCTTTATGGGCTCCCTCGGTAGCGCGTCTGCCTATTGAGCTCAGGCTCCCGAATTAAATTCCTGGCATGACCGAAAAATATATTAGTAGAATGTGGATTTAACCTTTCACGGTAATGAGACACTGGCTGGGGGCTGGGTGTTGCGTATGTACTAGATTTAAGTGACTTTATAGGTAATGTTCTGATATAGTCAGTTGGTTCTGAAAGTACACGTTAAATACCTCCAATAAACCAATACTTAAATATATATATATATTTAAATAACTTAATATGAAAATGATTTCATAAATACTCGTACAACTCACTTCGGTGGTCACATGGTCTAATGCGCTACTCTCGCAGTAGACTATACTGCCGATCACGAGTAGATCGAGGTTCGAATCTTAGTCGTGTGTACGGAATTTTTCCAAAATGGTTTTCCACTCTCCCTCCAAGCAAATGCGGGTACACTTCCTATAAATATAATCTCCCTAATCCCTAAAAACCATTAGCGTAGTTAGTACATTAGCGTGTACCCGAAAGGGTAGTAAAACGCGGCGCTAAAAAAATTTGTTTTTAAAAATACTCGTGTAAGCATTGTCTAATGTGTTTTCCTCGCAGCCACGCAACGTTTATACCAAGGAAAGAGATGTGAACCAGAGGTAGCCCCTCCTCCAACTACACGGAACCCCGAAACATCAAGACTACTGTACTTGTGTCTCGAGGGGCACCGTTTGCAATCCCTGACGCTAGTAACTTTTATAACTTTCAAAATATGTATTTTGTCATACATTCCGGGTTATCTTACATGCCACGATCGACATGGGACCGACGGATTTACTTCCCCTTCGAAGGAAATTGAGTTATCGATTTTTATAGCTCAAGAAAAATAGGTCCACCCCGGTTGGGTTTAAACCCATGAATAACGGGTCCTGAGGCGAAAACTTTAACCCAATACCACCGTGGTCGACTAAAAAGTATCAAAACTATACTAGTATCGATATTTTCCTTTTGCAGTCAACACATTTTACTCGATAACTTTATTCATGAATATGAGTAAAACACTCAGGTATTGAAATAAACATAATTTATTATATAATGTCATATAATATTTTAAAACCCACTCTTATACTGTGTAGGCTGATTAAAAGGTTTCTGCTGCTTCTCTCGGAAATTACCTAGACAAATAACAGGGCCCTATATTTTATTATTTCATTATTAATATTATTTTTAGTGATTTGTCATGCGGAATAGGAAAAATTATATTACTGTTCAAATGTTTTATTTATTGCAACTAGATAAGTACAAAAACATTATGGAAGTATAAAAAAATAGTTTTATACAAAATAAACCACTAGAAAAATAAATGAGGAATGTGTGTGCAATACACAATATACAGGCTGTAAAAACTAGTAGTTTACAATGTGCTATAAAAATCATTCATCTCGTGGAACTCGGCTTGGCTGCAAAGGTACTTTTACACGGCGTAACACAAGGATAAGACCAAACAGAAAGCGATTTTGATCGATAAGTGACATCGATAGGTGGTAAGCGTGATCATCATCACTGAGCCGAGCGTTTGGTTGGCCAGACGTACAGTTAAATGGATGAGGGCTCACTCATATTTTACTAAGTGGTCAACATGATTCCAGTATTGTTAGATCGTTTATTAATCAAAGTTAATAGGTATTAGGTATAATCAAATAATAAACATGGGTTTCTACCATACAATGAAGTGATAAAGAATGGGTTAAGATACAAAAAAGCTGCCAAAAAGTAAATGAGGGTTTATTTAATCATCTTACTAATATTATAAATGCGAAAGTTTGTGTGTTTGGATGTTTGTTACTCAATCACCCCAAAACTGCTGAACGGATTTGAATTAAGCTTGGTACATAGGTAGAGTATGTTCTGGAATAACATATAGGCTATGACTATTCCCAACATTTGATTTTACATTAATTTTACAATACTAATGTTTAAACTTTTCGTATGTAAGAGATAAGAGATATATTGTGACTTTAATTTTACGAGTTAATATGAATGTGATTATAGTTATTATTATTAGCACCGCGTCTTACTACCCGTTCGGGTTATAC
>CABFWB010000440.1:277852-297836 GCA_902151455.1 Timema bartmani | reverse complement strand
CCCCCCCACCTCCATCACCACATCAATGCTACGGAAATTGACTCCACTCAACGTGGGAAAAACGTTTAAAGCTGTTGCTAATCGACGGCACTGTCGATAGTCGAAAGCGAAAGGTAACTTGAGGAAGGGTGGTGGGGTTGGTTGTTAAGGGGGGAAACAGGGGCAAGGGGTGGTGGTTGAAACCGGATATCGGACTGTGGACAGGAAAAGGAAGTCAAGAAAGTTAAGGTCACAGGTGTTGTTAGTTCTTTGTTTTGTGGACACAAATATACAGGTTTTTCTCTATTAACAACACACATGGAAAGCTTACGTTTGATGTTGTTTGAAAGAAAATTAACAGGCTTTATAGTAATTTTTCAAATTATAAAATTAATTAAATAGCCAAACTATTATAATTGAATGAGTATGGCTATAGCCGCCCGCATTAAAATATAATATTCTATAAATAGAAAAATTATACCTGGACACGTCCATCCCAGACTATGCCTTTAAATATGAGTGAAGAATATACCTGGGCCTCATAGAAGGTATACCAGAACCATAGCCTCTAGGTCAAGAGCGTGAAACACATGCCAATCAACTCTGTGATACAGTCGACTAGAAAGAGTAAATTTATAAGAAAACTATTACACATGGATCTTTTCTGATTAAACTTTAATGGAGATAAAGATTTAATAAAAGTTCCTAGCAATGAACATTTTTGAAATATTATATGGAATTTGGATAAAAACTGCTTTGCAAAGATCATTTTTGACCATTTTAGAATGGCTTCACAGATAAACTCTGCAAAAATCTCTACTGTCTTAATAGGGACATAATTTAGTTATTAATATTATTATTAGTAGTAGTATTATTAGCACCGCGTCTTACTACCCATTCGGGCTATACGCACTTACGCTAATGTGCAATGGTAGGGTGATTATGAGATGAAATGGAGGACCTACAGTTTAACGTGGGGTCCAAACCACGGTGGAGGCCTGGCATTCCACACATTCACAAGTGGTGACTAATACACTTCTTGTCAGAGGTGAAGGAAGGGCTTGGTAATCAGATAAATCTGTGCTGGGACCGAGGATTGAACCCCGAACCCCAAGCACAGCATTCATTCAAATACGAATGCACTGCACACATTTCTGGCATATCGTAGGTATTTTATTTTCCCTTTTATTCCCATACCTCACGCGTACACATGAAAATGCATAAGTGAGCCGGGAACAGAGTTTGGCCTGTTATGATGAACGCTCTTAAATTGTCTGCGCTTATTGGGAGAGCTCGATTCCTTCAAAAAGAGGATCGCTACAAGCAGTCACAAGTGATAACATCCCTATAAAATGGGATTTTTTTAAAAATAAAAACAGTTCACTATATTTTATTAGAAAATGACAAAAATTGCCTTATATTGTAAATAAACCGGCTTTCATAAAGCCAGCCTCCCTAACGAACCTGATCAGACTGCAAAATACAAAGAAAACCTAAAATACAACAAACTATTGTTTATAAATTGTCTAGTTGTAAACAATCCTCAAATATCGTTTACTAGTTAATTGTCTGAAATAGTTTGTCCATTGAAAAGCAATAAGCAGATGAGGTGGGGGGAAGGGGGGGACTGCTGTTAGCTGAACTAATATTGTTTTCAGACGCCACCCCTTTACAACGAACAATTTGAAAGTGAGCTGTCTCACTTAGAAGTGCTGTTATCACCGAGGACTGCAACTAGCACCCCCAGTGCCCAAGGACTCAACTTGGCTCAAGTAGCGCAGCGAAACTACCATAAAGCTTGTCTCACACGCTCGCCTAAAAATAGAAAGCAAAATCTGCGCACTAGTTCACACACTTCAAGTTGACCCATGATGCATTGCAACGCTTTAAAACAGCTGATTATTGAAATATTTGATTTTCTAGTGGATAAACATATATTTTAGATCAATATCCTGATTGATAATTTCAAATTATACCGATGTGTCGTGGCATAATCCAATTAATTGATAAAGACGCTTTACATTAATGGGCTATCTCAAATCTCCTCACAACGGCCAACGAAGCTGTCTGCTAGCTTCTGGCTGTAGAGCGCATGCGTTAACGAATGCGCATGCGCACTAATTTATGATGGTTGGTTCCGAGCTTTTATTGGTTCTCCTGTGCCTAGCATCTCGAGCAGAGCGGACAAAGTAGAGAATAGTTGAACTTCAGCAGAACAGCTCGAGCCAGTTAAGCGGAACTCTTGTGATTGGCTCAGAGCGAGTCACGTGACCACGTTTCTGTTCTGCGCTAGTTTTTCAGGGGAACGTGTGAATCCACAGTAAGGCAGAGTGTCAGGTGTAAGCCTCGACCTTGTCTGTCCCGTGGACATTGGACGAATCCCGGATAGGTCAGTAGTAAGAGCGTTGGCGTGGTAAACCAAAGGTGCTGGTTTGATTCCCGTTTCCAGGTATAGTCTTTTTAGATTTTATAGAATATATGCAACTATCTTATACAAATCTATATGTGAACAAAATCTATAATGTACAAGATAAGAGTTTTGCAGTTTTTAAAGATTAACTTCTATTTATTTTTTCAAAAAAGAATCTTGTTTGAGTAGAAACATATTTTAAATTTCTTCACATGTTGATATCAACAGTTGTTGAATATCGGTTATGAGCATAGCGGCATCTGAACAAAGCACGCCTCCATCGTTCGCCTGTTTTCACCACAATAAGCTGTAACTTCATGGCACTGCCAAACTGCAAAGTGCTTAATATTCGTATGCACACTTACACAATATTGTTAATTGCACAGCTTACTGATATACAAGAGTCTTCAAAATTATGTAAAAAATAATAATATAAATATTTAAAGTTAAGTTAATTATTGACTGAAAGAGCTACGATTCCGGTAAACAAAGTCCACAAACTTTAATTATTAACGTTTAAAAAGTGTGTTCAGTATCTAAAAATTTGGCACAAATATTAGGCAGGGACAGAACACTTTTTATAACACCAACTAAACAAACACACTTTAAAGGAATGATTATAATATAAAAATTAAATCATATATAAAACACTGGATCACTAAACGCAAAAAAAAAAAAAATTGGTTGATAAATTTATCGACAAAGTTTGAAAATGTTGACTACTCAACAGGCCTTAAATCAAATAGCCGCACTTTTAGTGAGTGTTCATTAAAGGTAGCTTGGTCCCAGACATTTTTCAAAACAATACTATAAAGAATATTTCGTACACTGATTCACAACGAACTGTTGCTTGGAAATCAATTAATTTCAACGCTACCCTCTTTGTATTCTGTGTTGTTTAACAAGTGTCACCTATATGTTAGATGTTTATAATTCCAGGACATCCTTGACATATATTCAACAACTGTTGATATCACCGTGAGAAGAAAATTAAACTATATTCCTATTAGAAAAAAATATTTGATTTATTTTGGCAAAAAAGGCTTTTGATACAAAAACTGCAAACACCTTTTCTCACTTCCTCTATACTCCCAACTTAATAGAAAGTTGTCAAAACCTAAAAGTGTCTTACTGATATATAAAACGGAAGAAAGGGAAATGTTTTACGCCTGTGTCAGTTCAACCCAGTTAAAACGACTTCCAAGCATAAATTTCAAGCGTGAACTGCTTTTTATTGTGTTTGCAAGGCTTTTATGCTGATTGCGAGAAGTAACAGGTTAAACAGAATAACATGATTTATGTGTTGAACTACATTATGTGTTCGTTAATTACAAAAACTTGATAGAAAATTAAAATATAAACAAAGATTGAGTAATTTAACTCTATTTACACATTTCTACTTCAATACTCAAACAGAATACTAACAATTTAATGAACTCTCAATATAAAATTCAGTTTTAAGAATAATAACTTTGTTTTATAGGTAGAAATATACCAGATCTTTTTATTTTTAGGTGTCTGTCTTTCACCAGGGCTGTTACCTTGTTCAAATTGAGTCCTCCATTGTTTCTGTTTCGTATCCTGAAATTTAATCTTCTTTCTTTGTTTGAAGTCATCCATCAATTGCATTCGTGATATTCATTGTCAGGTCTTCCTTTCCGCTTTTCCTTCTATGAGGTCAATTTACGATATCTACTCTTATCATGGTACGGACCTGAGCTGTGTGTTATCCATAGGGTGAGACGGACTCCTTAAGACTTATTAACGGGTAGTAAGACTTGGTGCAATGGTTTAAGCTATATTACCTACATAAATTATATGGTATCCGTGGAATGAGACAGGCTCATAAAAGTCTTGTTTGAACTGTATTATCTAAATAATTTATAAGTTATTCAGAAGGTGAGAAGGACTCATAATAAACCTGATTTGGGCTGTGTTACCTACCTAAACTAGGTGTTTTCAGTGAGGTAAAACATGCTCTTAACTGTTATTTCTGGAACTCAATTTCAATATTTTGCGAGCACATCTTCATAGTTAAGGACAATCGTTTCTAAGTAAACAAAATCACTCAAACAGTTTTTGAAACTTTCTCTTTGATGTGTTCAACAGAAGTCGATCCTGACAACAGGGACTGTTCTTTGGTGTGTTTTCTGTATTAGTGTGAGATTGTAACGAGCATTAAATTCACTCTTCAGGAAGATCGTGGAATTTGTGTAAATTATATGTCACATACACACATACACACATACACACATACACACACCATACCATACCATACACATATACCATACTATACACACATACCATACCATACACACATACACACATACATACATACATGCACAAACATAAATCTATTTACACATACATACCTTATCACGCCTTTCCATTATGGGGTAGGCAAGAACCTGTGCCTCAAAAAACAGCTCCTTACTCAATAACTCTCTCCATACGTATTCTTACATACTCCCTTCACTTCAACAATATTTATACACCGAGTCATATAATATGCTCTTTTATTCTTAAAACTCTTAACTTTTTCTATTTTTCACACATTTGTCTACAATATTTAGCCACGTCTTACATGGCCTATGTCTTTATTTTAATCCACACATATCTTACCTTCATATATTTTCTTCATCCCTCGATAGACCCTCATCCTCTCAACATGCATAAATTAACGCGAGACGCTTCTTTCACATTTATCTATAAGAGTTCCTTTCAAATCGCACTTCTTTAGCACCCATTCATTACTGACTCCGTCCATAAGAATTTTTTCACATCGATTTCTTAGATACCTCATTCCAAACGCATTGACCTTGCTCTTGTATTTCTCTTGACAAACCCACGCATCATTTCCATAAAACAATGTTGGCGTCAACACACTCATAAACTGCCATATTTATCTATTTTGATAAGTTTTAATTCTTTGCAAATAGCCCACATAAATAAATTAACCTCCAAGATACATTCACTCATCTGTAGATTTCACCAACTACAATTTTTTACAGAATATTCTGCCCATATACAAAAAATCATTCACTTATTCTAACACTTTAATAATCTATACAACGATGGTTATCCTTTACTTGCGGCTTCGGGGGTAACTTATTGATGTCTCGACGAAGTGTCCAAAGTGTCGTCTCTGGGTGACGTTGTGTTCAGACGCGTGTGGGTAGGGATAGGAGAAATGTTGGCTAGTGTGTCCCGGCAACGTTAGTCCCGGTGGAACAGAAGAATGTGCCTGCAACGTGAGTCGTGGTGGAACATGAGGAAGTCCTGGCAACGTAAGTCGCGGTGGAACATTAGGAAGTCCCGAGGTGGGGCGGTAGAGTGCTGGTCCTGACAACGTGAGCTGCGGTGGGGAGGTAGGGTGATTGTCCCGGCAACGTGAGTCACGGTGGAAGGTAGGCTGATGGTGGGGAGAGAGGGTTAAAACAATATTGCTCTCTCATACCATAAGACAATTTAATAGCTCTTTCAAACAGGTGGGACACCCAGGTAGAGTAGCCACTATCCGACTGACTAAGTTGCAGCCGCAGTCGTATATTAGCATGCTCTGGTGCACCCTATAGGGGAGCACGAGAGCAAATTTCAACATGCACTGACCATTTGGTCACACAGTGTGGTTTCGGATTCTAAAACAAACAAATTGTATCATTTCGTGAAGTTTCTGGAAACAAAGAATTATTAATATTGTTGGGAGAAAAAAAGTATATTGGGAAACCTTAAAAGGGATTTTAGAACTACGTGCAGAGACACTACTCTACGGAGGTCTGAGTGAGAGCCTCCCAAACCAATGTCTGACCCTTCTCGCTTATCCGAGCAGGATCTTGGGACGTTGGTGACACCCTCCAGGGTCGATGACGTAATTCCCAAGCCCCCAGATAATATAATTGGTGGTACCAGCCAGTCTGTCGTAGAAGGACTTCGCCAGCTTCCGGAAGTGGTCCTTGATGGTAGGCATATCCAGGTCGCGATGAAGAATCACATTCCAAACATACCAAGGTGCGTCCACAATGATCCTCAGACATCACGCTCTGAAACGCCTGCATCCTCCTTATAGACGTGTCAGCCAGGTGGCCCCAATCGAGACACGCATAGTTGAGGATCGGTCTGAGCAACCGCTTGTACAGTGTCCAACCGTTCCTAGTAGACAGGATACTACGCCTGTTAAGCAGTGGGCCTAGGATTCCCAGCCTTTGCCTCACCTTGTTCAGTCTCTCGGTGCAGTGTAGTCACCAGGTTAGTTTGGTGTCCAGCGTAAGTCCCAAGTACTTAACACTGTTCGCCCATCTGATCTGCTCCCCAAATAGCCAGAGTAGGGCCACCCTGTAAAACTTTCTTTTCCATGTGAAGAGCATTGTGTGCTCTTCTCCACGTTAATACTTGTTCTCCATGTGGTCAGCCATCCCTCCAACTGTGTCAGGTGCGTCTGGAGTCGCCTCTCCAATAGCTGCACTCACCACGACTCCACTACTAGAGCCGTGTCGTCCACATACAGTGTCAACTTGGTGCCTGGGGATTTAGGAATGTCGTTCACATACAGACTGAAGAGCACCGGGCCCACGAGGGAACCCTGTGGCACTCCAGCCCGGATGTTTCTGACTTGGGAAGTAGCGTTCCCAAAGGTAGTGGAGATGGTGCGGTGGGATAGATAAGATTAAACAACCCTAACTAGGTAGAAGGGCAGGTCCAGGGAGAGGAGTTTGAAAAGGAGACCTTCGTGCCAAACACGTTCGAAGGCCTTCACCACGTCAAGAAAGACAGCACAAGTCAGCCTGTTGACGTTGAAGTTCCTCGTGAACTTCTCCACGAGCTGGATGAGTTGGTGAGACGCAGCGTGTCCCACCCGAAAGCCAAACTGCTCGTCCACCAAGATGCCCACCTCGTGAACATGTCGGGTCAGTCTCATCAGTAGAAGTCTCTCGAACAACTTGCCTAAACAGTCAAGCAAGCTGATCGGTCGGTAAGACGAAGCTAGGGCTGGGTCCTTAGCCGGTTTATGAAATCAGAGGACGTTGGCGTGCTTCCAGAGCTCAGGGAAGTGACTTAGGAGCAGGATGGCGTTGAATAACTGCACGAGGAAGTTAATCACCTCCAAGGGCAGCTTTCTGAGGACCGCGTTATTGATACCGTCACGTCCGGGGGCCTTGTTTAGTCTTAGAGCGGCTAACGCCCACGACATTTCTGTCACCTCCAAGGGTTCAGGTTCATTAAAGGGTCTGTCCGACACCACACCAATGACCTGAGCCACGTGTGCAATGTTCACTGGGTCTGACGGGTCGTCAGTAAGTACGAATTGTGCCTTTTAAGTGCTCAGTGAGAGCATCGGCCTTTTCCTGGTTGGAGTTGGCCACCCCATTACGACCCACAATAGGTGGCCTTGGTGCGGGGACCCACATCAAGTTCCTCGTAATGCGCCACAGGGACCGGTCCTGTACGCACAGGCTCTCAATCTTGTCCTCCCAGACACTGTTCCGGTATTATTGGACCATCTCGCGAACCACACGGACTTTGCGGCTCCAGCTGTCCTTGTCTACCAGTTCCCTCGATATTTACCAAGCCTTCCTCAACTTATTTTTCATCCGGAAGTGGTTGACTAAGTGAGGAACCACCGTATTAAATACCCCCGTCATGGACGCCTCAAAGAATATGCACTGTGGAGCGGTCCAGGCCGTAGAAAGAGTGGTTGGCGTGGTTTGTGCAAGTGTGGAGAAAGGATACAAGGTCCGACTGAACAGTGAGGCACAACAAGGTGATAATCACTTTCCGACCCATCCTAATAAAAAACTATTACATTAGTTTGGGCACATTTATACGAAGAGCCATTCTGTTTGCACTAAATCGTTTGAATGTCAGGACATTCTCCAAGTCACTTTCATTTTAAGTCATTAATACGGCATCAACTTCATATAACAGCAGTCTCACAATCACATTGTCCACTATAAACCATCCGTGTCCTCATAAGCATCTCTCATACACTTATCTATAAATACATTAAACAACAATATATACACTAAACAACCTTGTCCAACACCCTCTTCAATGTCAAACCATTTGCCAAAGCCTTATGCACCCTAACGTACGCTATACTTCCATCATTGACCACCATAATTGCATTTACCAACCATACATTCACACCATACTCTCTTATAATATTTCATCATATAGTCCTATTCACGTGGTCGTACGCTTTATCTAGATCAACGAATGCACCGTAAAGTTTCTTCCTTACTGTGATACATTTCCCAATAACTTGTTTCAATGCAATTATCAGGTCCATGCAACCTATGTCAGGCATAAAACCACATTTCACGCCTCAAATATTGTCATCAGTTTTTTCACGCACCCTCTCAATTCAAACTTTACCAAAAACTATACCTAGAATTTCAAACAAATTAAATGACCTATAATTCTTTCATTCACTCTTACTGACTTTTACTTTATATAAAGGAACAATTATAGTATTCTACCAATCATTAGGAACAAATTAGAAATCCCAGCACACACATTGAACAACATGACCAATCTGGCAAGTCGTACCATGCCCCCGTACTTATGCATTTAACTTGTGATATCATCTACGGTCACAGCTTTGCCATTTTGTAACACTTTAATAACTCTTGACACCTCAGCCTCATCAATTCTTCCACTCTTCCTTTCATAACAGTTTCCCTATATTCTGCTACTTTCTCCAAACTATCACCATACAATTGTTCAAAATACTCCCACTATTATTCTCTTATACTGTTTTCATAGCAGATCATCTCACCAAGTTCATTCTGAATGCCATACATATGTCTTTACTTGCACGCCTTGTTTCGTTAGCTTTACCCATTTTCAGAACAACTCATTTCCTTCAAAATAATTCTGAATTTATTTATCCATCTTATAATCTAATTTGCTATTTACTCTCGTTTATTACTTTCTTTACATTCATATTTTTCTCTTTGTATAAGTTCTGTTTCACTCTTCACTGCAATCATTCGTTTATATGTTTCTTTATTTTCTTTCACGGCTTCTTTCACCTGTTCATTTTATCATGCATTTCCTTTTAAGTTTTCCACCACCTCAAATCAACACTTCTTTCGCGCACTCAAATACAGCCTCTTTTATTATGTTCCAAGTATTTAATATATTATTAGAATTTATTTTGACGTTCCATTCCTGGTCTTGTGAAGTTAATTTATCGCCCATCAATCTTTCATATTGGTCTCTTAAACTTCTATCTACAACTTTTCCAATTCCACTCTTACTTTCTTAATACTCTTGCATTGCTTCCTCAAAAAATCCCCACATAATTAAACTACTGAGACCACTATGAAGTGATCCGTTTCACATAAGGCTCCATGTAAAGCCTTAGTATACTTTAATAAACTTCTAAGTCTCAAACCATACACCACAAAATCAATAATCATTTTCAAATCGCCCCTTTGCCATGTATTGAGAGAATATCTTTGTGCTTAAACCATGTGTGTGACACAAATAAACCTTTTTCTAAACATAAACACACTAAATCATTACCATTCTCATTCACCCTGACATTTAATTAATTAGAAAAGTTAATTGTTACACTAGAGTACCTAAGTTTATTTTATTGTTTCAGACACGATTTATTTTAAATAGGTATGTGACCACAAATCCTCGTGAATAGGAGAAGTTTGTAGATTCGTGTTTAGAAAAAAATATCTAAATGTTTCTCTAAAATGATTTAATTGGAATCAGTTTTAGGGCTCTAATAATACCCAATGGTGGTTGAGTCCCAACACAAATTACTTGGGGGAAATATTACAACAAAACCTCAGATCTTTAATTTAACAATAAACTGAACGTATGCATATTATAAAGTAGTTTATATTAACAACAAATGTTAATATCTAGCTGCTATTTTTATTTTTTAAGTTCTGATATATTCTTATTTCGTCTTTTATTCAAGATACACTTTTGAATTCAAGATTAGTGATTCGAATATAAAAATATAATGATTCAGATCCGTAAACTATTGAAGTTGACCTCATCTCTAATTTTAAACCATGAAAATACTAATTTAAAAAATGCCTGTCAGTTTAGCAAGAACATATATTATTCTATTTAAATGACTAAAAATAAATGAATAATTTTTTTTTAAATTAATTCGTTAAACACTAAGGTTATTAACGAATCATTGTAAGTAGAGTGTGGTAGTTTATAAAAATAGTTGTACTCACATTATTATGAAGAAGGGGTGGGAAAATCGCAATGATAAATAAAAAAATTAAAAATAAATCTTTCTAAGCCATTAGAGATTTGAAAGGAGAGTTCCAATGAATGTAAATAGGTATTTCGGGTTCTCTATGCCTTATATTATACGAACATATCTTGTGATGATTGTTACAAAAATTAAAATGATTACAAATTATGATCGGGAATGCCTCAATACTCTGATAAGAAATTTAAATATTTTGAAAATTAATCTGTATATAATACTGTAAGAACAATTTAATTTATAATATGACCTTTGTGGACCAAACTTAAAGATGCTTTAGTCGGGATTTTGCCAATTACGGTGAGGTTAAGGTTCGAATACTGGCTCGGTGTACCAAAGTAATTTTTGTTTTAGTTTGCTTCCCAAGCTCCATCCCGACAAATGCAGATACATTTCCTCCCTTACTTTTACTTACACTATTAGTGTAGTTAAATTTTAATACCCTGGAATGATATTACACAAAGCAAAAATATATATATATTTTATTTGAAAACGTGATGGTACATTTTGAGTCCAAGTATCAAAGCTATGGGACATGCTTGAGTTTATTTATATTTTAACTTTCTATTTTTACATAAATTAATTTCTAATTACAAGTTAAAGCTATGAAGGAAAAAAAAATATTGAGTAATAAGGATCATGATCAAAATTTGAATTATTAAGAAATATTTTGAAAACAATGGAAGCAGAAAAAAAGATTCAATATAATGCCCGTAATTATGTTAGCCCAATTTCTATCATCGATGATATGTGAAAATGAAGTTTTAATATATTACTAAAATACAACTACCCTTTTCCAAACATTTATGTTCTACTTTCACATGTTCTGCATATTTAATGTTCAATTTGGAAAACCATTATTCCGTAATTTCATGTTTGAAAAACAATGCGTGTTTTTTATTACTATTTAAAAAAAACTCGTATGCTATGTAACGTCGCGAGTATGTAGGTAGGTATACGTACAGCTAATATGCCTGGCCGTAGGTAGGGTTAGCTTCAAGCATGTAGACCACGCTCATAAACTTAATTACCACTCCTCTGAGGTATGTCCCTTCGTTGGGTAAGGTGGAAGAGCCAGCCATGTCCAGCTGAGTGATTCTTTGTCGGTAGAAAAGGCCGTGGTTCACCAACTAATGGCCCATGGACCCTATCCAGCCCGCGACGCTGGCCCGCTTGTTTTCGATACATTTATAGTACTATCCAGCCTGCAGACATATACGGTCTAGTCACGACTTAAATAAGTTTATAATCGTCATCAATTTCAGAAAATCAATCTAACATATGCTTTCAATTATTCTTTGGTTTACGACTGCAGACCATGTCTTTTATTTCCCCCTCCCTTTCACCCTCCAAAAAAATTTAATCTTTAACAGTGATATTAACCGATTCGGTGACCGTAAGTTCTAACGCGCTACTCAATTGGTAGACTAGACTAATAAATACTGGGAAATCGGGGTTTTATCCCAGCCTGGTGCACTGAGGGTGGTTTTTCCTAAATGGTTTTTCACCCTATCTCTCTCTCTCTGTGCAAATTCGGGTGCGCTTCCTTTAAATATAATCCTCCTCGTACTTAACAAAGTGGAATTAGTACATAGATGAATAAGCCGAATTGGTAGTAAGATGTGGTTCTTAAAGAATAACACAAAATAGTGATATCAGGTGATCTAAGAGCCCACTCCAAAGCTCCTCTTGTCCAAATTTATATGTTCGGGAAGTTTGCAGTGAGGAAATCGCTAACAGTTGCGAGAATATTGTTATGAAGACCAAGAGCGGATCAACGGCCTATTGTCGAGGAGGGGAGAGGGGCTGGGATTGTTCTCATAAGGCTCCTTCAAATATAAATCTAATAATATTCATTAATCAAAATTTTTATTTATAATAATTTAAATAATAATATTACTAGCTTATAAAATAGTTTCAACTAAAAATTATATTAATAAAAAATGGGAATTTTCAGAAAAAAACAATTTTGACTAACAATTTTGCAATTTTAATACAAAAAAACTAAAGTCATCGTCTTGGTAAAAGTAATAAATATGTACATGGACCTAAAGTGTTTTAGTATATATTAATAGAAAAACGTATATTTTAACATAAATAATTGGTTATCATACTTAGTTTACTGGGGAATTTTAGTTTTAAAATACTTGCTTCTCCACACACATTAGGGCTAAGTTGAAAGAGTTATTGATTATAAAATGTAGGAGTTATGGAGAAGGAGGTGTTAGTCATTATTTACAACATTAAGATATTGATTTCAATATTTTTTATTATTTACTATACAGGGGAGGGGGGCGATCACCCCCAACGCCCAATCTGAATCCATCACTGAGGAAGCCCCATCTGGTCGGAAGAACATTTCATTAAGCATTCCTCAATGTAGTTGAAGTCCTAGAATGATTTAATAGCATAGTAATAATAATATTTAGCACCGCGTCTTACTACCCGTTTGGGTTATACGCTTTTTAATGGCATAGCATTTGTAAGTAGCTATTACAAGTAGCCATTCCATCGAGAAATCCAGGGACCGATCAGGAGATATGCCTACCTAAACACCAATCCTAGGGTATTAAAGTTAACTTTCTATCACAAGGTATTGTAGGTACCAATGCCTTATGGGACAGACTGTATATAAATATTAGAAAACGATAATAACTTAACTAATTATCTATTGCATGATAAAATAGCTCCACTGTGTCCATCCGGTCAACATTGATACAACTTTAATATTAATTTGGTATCTTATAGATACTGATAATATCAAAAGTGACAGCTGAATATCACATGACTCTGCGTATAAATACAAGAGAGTATATCTTGTATATTTTCTAACTGTCAGATAATATTAAACAAATAAATAAATTATAATTCTCATTTTCATAGTACTTGAGTAGTTATGGAGATCTAAAAGTCTTCAAAGAATCCCATTTAGAGTCTTGGTTGTGATTAAATTAGTTTCATATTCATACAAGAGTTTGTACCGTTTCACTAATAACATGATGTATTTATTAAAAGATTTAAAGTTTCCAAGATTTATTAAAATATAGCTTGGTTATTTTCATTTTATATTTATATTAAAATCATTTAAGATGCTTTGGCCTAAATTAATCCCGTTTGTTAAATCCTGTGTTGATATAAAGCTGTGTTAATAAATTCGCGCGTTATAGATATGAGTAGTCGATTAATTACTTGTCAACTTTATATTGACTGTTAAGTGTGGTTGTATAACTTTTAAGACATTTACAAACACGAACACTTATTTTAATTTATTACAGTCTTGTACACGTGATTTTTTTAAATTTCATTCCTTGAAGGTATAAAAATTTAATCTTTGTAAACACAATGTACTAACGTTTCGACATTTATAGAAACACGAGAGAGCATTTATATAACCTTTTAGAAAATAAAACATGAATATGTCCCTCCTTAAGGCGACGAATACCTTGTGGCAGACTTGTCGGGTTGTTCGGGTAGCATCGCTTGGGTTCATTTGAATACAAGCACACGCGAAACCAAGACCGTTTAGTATTCGAGATTTGAGTCAGTATTTAAATTCATTTTATTAGGTGCACAGCAATGTTCTACGTAAATGTTTACAATATTTTTGGACCTTGACAAAGTAATAGGACAAAATTAATTTTAAATTATTACTTTTACTGTTGAAGGGGAGGGGGTATTTAAAAATACAATGCTATATCAACATATGAATTACAAATTAACGTAATAAATACCCGCACAATTTTGGCATGTGACTAAACGTAAAGCTCGTCTGTTATAGTTTTCTGATTTAGGGAAGTCAAAGTTCTAATTTGGTATCGGCTTGGAGTGGGCTTTTCTCAAATAGGCTTTCCTTTTTCTTCTTCCCTGTAATCGTGATTACATTCCCTCCTTTATTATAACATATTAATCCTTGCCTCATCGGTGTAATTAAATGCTAATATCCCCGACGCCTATAAAGACGTTGTGCGAAGAAACAACGTAGCAAATTAGTAAACATCAAAATTCAAGGACGGAAACTATATTTTTATCACCTGGTATTATTATTTGAGCTGTTGTAGTTGACCGAGCAGAGCTAAGTCTTGTTTTAAATTCACCATTTACCAGCTTTGGTGGCCACATGATCTGACACGCTATTCTCACAGTAGACTAGACTGACGATGACAGGGAGAATGAGGTTTGAATCTAAGTCAGGTGTACTGACTGTGTTTAAAAAAAATTGGTTTACCACTCTTAATACACACAAACGTGGGTACATTTCCTCTAAATGTAACCTTCTTAATCCCTAAAACCATTAGCGTAATTAATACAGTGGCGTATAATACGAACGGGTAGAACGACGTGGTGTTAAACAAAAGCTTCACGGTTTGGCATTTTGTCAGCCTGTCTCTATCTGTTCCGCGATAACTGACAAATGTGTCGATCAATTAAAACGAGATTTGGCAGGAGGATTCTTTGAACCTAGGCCGAGCGAGCATGTTTTAGGCTTTGTGATATGGTTATCCGTTTCAAGATGGTTGCCACACAAAAAGTGCTTCGTTTAATAGCTCAATCCAGATAATTTGCGTCTAAAAATGTAAGCTTACGCTCGAGTTCATCTGGCGTGTTTATTTGAATGTTGAAATTTTTTGCGAGACTGAAGTCTTAAAACCACGTGAGCAACTGTTATTTATTATGATTATAATGTACTAATGAATTTAGTATTCATTTGTTTTCCTTCTGAATCGATCATCAGGGAACAATATCTTAAAATCAAAGAAGAAATTATAGAAGATGATTTAACATTATATGCAAAAAGAAATATGGGATTTTCAAACAATGGAAATATTAGAGGCTTATAGCTTGAAAATGAAAACTGGTTAAGATATTTCTCAAACTCTTTAATTCGTATTAGGGTAACTGTTGTTTCAATTAATCCCCCTCCAAAATATTGAAAAGTAAAATGGATACAAGATATTGGCCTAAGGATCCTCAAAGGATATGGCTTGTTCTTCAATGGATGTCATCAAAACGTAACTCTTTCACTGCCACCAGTATCAGCATTTTAATTTCCCCATCATTTTCATAATTTGGGGGTTTTGATGACACGAGTCTGGGTGCCTACATTATATCCCCAAAACCCTTCCATCCCCCCCCCCCCTACTTTACCTACCTCTCGCCTCCAAACATGGGCATCAAAAAACCTGTTCCTTTAGGCTTGAATCCTGCCTGGACTCTTCAACTGACAATTAGATACACCTCACTCATCCAAGTTTGATGGTACGGTGGCTTTTACTTTACGCAGATTTAAAATCAAGAGGATTTCAAAAGGACCTTATATTAGTGGTTGACTAATTCGGTTATGGAGCTGAGCCTAGAGTTGGGGTGACTCCTGGTTCGCTTTCGGATGCGATTTAGTTCGCGGAGAGATTCGGTTGGCATTGTATCCGCATTCCAGCGGGAACGGGAGATTAAGGCGTTAGTAGCGTCATTTTTGGTTTGACGCTGACGGGAAAGTCAGGGCTCAATTCTCAGCTAAGTAATCTGTTTTTACTTGTTTAGTTAAAATTTGTTTTTCACCTTTACCTACCCACAAATGTAACCTTCCCCATCACCCATTCGTGTAATCCGGACGGGCAGTAATAAGTTCGAGGAAAAAGTATAAATTTATAATTTTTTAACAAAATA
Organism: Timema bartmani; assembly: GCA_902151455.1. Taxonomy (NCBI): domain Eukaryota; kingdom Metazoa; phylum Arthropoda; class Insecta; order Phasmatodea; family Timematidae; genus Timema; species Timema bartmani. The sequence continues at coordinate 281,535 of CABFWB010000440.1, read as the reverse complement.
GTTCTCTCATACTTATATCGGTGGTCACGTGTTTTAAATGTCAATTTCATCTCGTCTGGTTTGCAGGCGATAGGAAGGTTTGGAACCTGAATCTAGGCTACGTGTACTGTGGTTGTAGTTCATTAAATGTTTTACAGTTCTCTATTTATACACATGTATGAACTTTTTTTTTTAATTCTGCCTTCATCTATCCCTTATTATTATGATTAAATAATGTTTACATATTGGATAAGTAGTAAGACGTGAAGCAAAATATATAATTTACTATCACACGATAAAAGTTCTAAAATATAAATTTTTATTTTTATTCCAAATTAAAAACTCCCCCTTTTAATAATATTTGAAATTTAAAAGTTTTTATTAAACATACTCGGTGTGTAAGATTTCATTTAAAAAATGACACATCGTTGTTAAAGGAAATCATTTAACGTTTTAAATATAGTCTTAAAAAACATACTTACAGATCATGCGCATGGCCGAGTCCTCATAATGTCGATAACCTTTGTTTGAACGTGTCATTAGAAACAAAACACTAGCTAATGGGGTTGATTGTGAACTAATATCCTGGGAGACATTCTAAAACTGATGCGTTAAGGTAGTAATTTAGGGAACACGAGTTAAGGGTAGTATTTTTGCCATTTTTTAAATAAAAATTTATTTTGGTTAAAATAAATCAAATGTCTCTCCTAAACAAAAAATGGAGTATAATTTTCTTCACATGTTAATAATAACAATTGTTGAATATCTGTCAAGGGTGTCCTGTAATTTAATGACAACTTTATCTCTCCATTTAAATGATTCTCATTCAATGCTGTTATGCTTATGATGGATATTCAGGAACTGTTGACATCATCATGTGAAGAAAACTATACTCAATATTTCTATTGGAGCAATATTTTATTTATTTTGATCGAAAAATGTTTTTGTGCTAAAAGCAGTAAAAAATACTGCCACTAACTCGCGTTACCTAAACTACCGCCTTAAAACTCTTCGTCTTCATATCTGGTTTTCCCCAGTCACTTCTAAGTGTTGAACACGTGTTTTACATGGCGGCACGTGTTGCATGCATACCTCCACGAACACTTGGAAGTGCGACAAACAAACTTGAAGGCATCAACCAGTTGATCAATTACTTATCTTCGTCGGAGACTTCATTCTCACATAATCTCACTTCGTCGCTTACGAGTGAAGTCTATTTGTCACATCTGCGGGTCTGTGGTGCTGTCTGGTTCGCACTCACTGGTTCTTTATTTATACAAGCCACAGAACGAACCCATTTCGTGACAAACTTTTTAAATGCAGAGAAAAAGTTGTCACTAAATTCCAGGACACCCTTGACAGATATTAAAGAATTGTTGAGATTAGCATGTGCGGAAAACTAAACTCTATGATTCTATAGAAGAAATATTTTATTTATTTTGGTCAAATATGTTTATGCTATAAAAACTTAGAAAATACTGCCCTAAACTCACGCTCACTAGCACCCCATCTTAAGTTTGTACATCGAGTTTAAAAACAGCCTGTATAGCCTTTTAAAGTTAAAACTATGCCAACAATTTTGTGTAGTGAATTCTCTTTTATTTCATCATAAATATTAAACCATGTTAATTCCATTTTTTTGAAATGCTCTGTTTTTGGTGAAACTCCCTTTTTAACACATATGTGAATTCTTAACAAATGATGGAAAGGACCACTATCTTAGGCTCGTATATTTACATTTTTAATACAAAAAGCAATATTTTTAAAAACAATATATATAAATTACTGCTTCAATATAGTAATCAAGTTTAGTTGTCTACATTTATTAATCTCAACAGTTCTTAAATATCTGTCATGGACCTTGCAGAATTCGACAAGAAATGTTTCCCCTTATTAAAAAAAAAAGTTTGTGTTCAAATGACAAATAGCCAAGAACTGTATACAGGTTACTACAGTATTTTTATAAACCAAATTGGAACGTTTCTTCTGAAACAATATTTTAATTATTCTGGCAAAAACTAAAATAGACGTCTACTGTTTACTAGAATCTATTCGTATTAATTTTTTCGAGATAATAACTTATATTTGGTATAAAAATGGCAAAAAATACTAACCCAAACCACATTCCCTTCCATCAAACCTTAATGAACCCTCCAAAAAACCTACCTTTATGTAAAAATAATAATAATAATAGCCAATAAAGAATGCGTCTAGATTCTTGCGGTATTCGTTTCTTGTCATCTCCTCCTTTCTTAAACGTGCCATAGAGCAGAACTATGTTCACCAACTTGTCACATCTCTATGACGTGAAGAATACAAGACTTTGCTCTTAAACCTGGGACCATCCCTTTGGAATCTCTTTTAACCCCTCATTCTTCCTAACAGGGAAAAAAAATGGTAAGAATTACGTGAGGGAAATTTAAGATTTCTCTACTTAGAATCAAGGAGGGCTGTTTGGAAGTGACATGTTATTAAACATACTAAAACAAAGGAAAGATAATACACTGTAACTTTCTTAGAGTCGTGTCAACTCCGAGAACTGGCAAGGAAAACAACCTTAAGTTGGATGGTAAGTGAAGTGAGGAAAAGGTCGGTTTTTGAAGCAAAATATATTTTTTAGACAAAACAAATCAAGCATTTCCTTTAGTAGAAACATAGTTTAATTTTCTTAACGTGGTGATATCAACAGTTGTTGAAAATTTGACATGAGTATAGCGGTATTAGAGAAACTTTTTAAACGAAGAGGAAAAGTTGCTATTACTCGTTATTTTCAGGACACCCTCGAAAGATATTCAACAATTGTTGATATCACCAATTGAAAAAAAAATGATTATGTTTCTAATCAAGAAACATTTGATTTGATTTGATCAATAAAATATTTTACTACAAATCACCAAAATTATGACTATCACTTCACCTCTACTCCCACCTTAAGTACTGTGTTTCATATATGAATGTTCACAACATGCCTTTGAAATACGATTTATTGGTTGTATTGTTTGGATACATTGTTTGGCTATATTTTCTTCTTTTTCAATTATGGTATTTAGCTACAATGATTGATTATATTATTTGGGTACATTTTTGGTCATCATGGTTGGTTATACAATTTTGGTTATCTTGGTTTGTTATACATATTTTTTGTTATATAACTTGGTTATATTGTTAACATGTGTTGTTTAGTTATGTTTTTGATTATATTGATTATTTATATTGAATGGTTGTTTAGCCCCTTTATATTGACTATTGTTAAGTTATATTGTTTGGTTGTGTTGTATGGCTATGTAGTTTGATTTTATTGTTAGATTAAAATGTTTTGTTATATTACTTGTCCATACTGGTTGTCTATGTTGTATGGTTTGATTGGTTATATTGTTTAATTATAAGGGATGATTATGTTTGAAGATCAAACTTTTTATAGATTTTCGCAAACTTATACTTTTTAGAATACTTATACCACTATTGACTAAGAAGATATTACGAACATTTATCAATATTATATATTTAAAAAAAATTAACAAATTAATTTATTGGATTGATTTAAATGATGTACACTTTATTTATCCTGAACGGAATCAAGATTACTGCGCCTGTTTTCACTATAGTGCAGCTCATAAGGCAGGGCCATACTGTAATCCTTTCAGGGTGAACGAATTGTGCATGTGATGTAATTATACTTTTTAAATATATATATATATATATAT
>CABFWB010000440.1:238422-250429 GCA_902151455.1 Timema bartmani | reverse complement strand
CCCCCCCCCCCCCCCCCCTGTTACCCCCAACCAACCCATGCAGCCCTGATATGATCCACCCTTATTTTCTCAAAACCCCCGCGAGTTTGAAATGCAAACGAACCATTGCTAGTTTCCCTTCATATAAATCACCTGGCTGGTTATACCTGGTTAACTACAACTTAGGCATGCCAACCTTTCTCCCTCTTTCCCCCCTTCCTTTATTCCTTTCTCTCTCTCTCTCTCTCTCTTTCTCTCTTTTCCACGTCAGTGACTTTTCTTGACTTACCTTTGCGTGTTTAGACCCTACTCAGCTTTGCGTGCCGCTGCTCGAATAATTAGAATATAACAGAGTAAGAGGGGATTCAAGAGAAAAAAGGAGGGAAAAGAATTTTTTTTAAGGTACTCCTCTTATAGTTTATATATATATATATATATATATATATATATATATATAATTTTTTCTAACCTTAAAGCTATTTTTTTTCTAACCCTTTATCAAACTTATCCCTCATTTATTTTTTATACCCCCTTTATTTCCCTAAAAACATTTTTTTAGTAGTATTTGATAATACATTATCAACAAACCCCCTTCCTCTCCACCTTAACGAATTCTAACTCTTCAAGTGTTAAATATACAAAACAGCAGTGTGTGCCACGCTAAGGTAATTCTAGAAATTATATTTTAAGTGGATTTTTTTATGGATATAATTATTTATTTATCGAATTATTTTGTTTTGAAGGCTCTTGACTTCACCTACCTTCACCCCTCTCCCTCTAAACACACACACACACACACACACGAGTCTTCATATCAAGGAGTTGTAAATATTTACTTTAGATACTTATCAATGTTTGTCTAATTGTTTGAATAGTAGAATTAAACAAGTTTTTTTAAACGCTTTTTTTGAAATTTTAAGTAAAGATGAAATGTATGATAAAAATACAATCAAGTTTTTAAGGGTTTAGTTCTTATAGAAACGTTATTCACTATTTAAAATAAAACAACATGCACTTAACGCAGATAAACATCAAACTAACAGCCGATGCAGATTTATTTTCCCCAGCCAATCTTATAACAGATTGATAAGTCTTATTACTAGAGCTATGAGAGCTATATAATCAATTATTAGTAGTGAAAAGCTAGTAATAGAAATTCATAAATTATTGATATCTGCCATATGAAACAATGAGGTATTACCACAAAAATGGAAGGAAGGTGTTACAATCCCAATTTTTAGAAAGGGGGATTAAACAGTGTGTAATGACTATAGAGGTATTTCACTACTTCATCACGCTATAGAATTGTATCGAACATAAATTTAATGAGATTGACGTCATACGCAGAGTAAATAATTGGGGATAATCAGTGTGGATTTCGACTAAATAGATCAACAACGAACGGATTTGATTTTTTACTGTTTGACAAACATTATAAAAAAGTGGGAATACAACATGACTGTTTGTCAATTATACATGGATTTAAAAAGGTCTACTCTTCAGTTAAAATAAATAAACTATATGAAATCTTAAGTTAGTTTGGGATACCCCAAAACACTTCTTGAGCTACTGAAACGCGTGTCAGGGTGGATGTCCATTATCAGATACTTTCAAAATACATAATGGGTTGCAAAATGGAGATTCACTTTTACCATTACTTTTGAAGCTAACATTATAAGGAAGGCTCTACATTAAACAGTACAATGTAGATATTAGGATACGTAGATGGTTTAGCTTTGTTGATCAAAATTAAGGAACTGTTGTATGAAATGCAGAAAATTTACTGGAGACTTGTAAGGAAATAGGTTTAGAAACGAGCGCTGAAAATACTAAGTATATTGAATACACAAAGGTCACAGATTTTGGACGATAATATAGGAATTACTACGAAAAACATATCATTTTACAGGGTTAACGAAATAAAATATTTAGGAACAATTTAAGTTAGCAATAACAAAATTATTTTGTAAATTAAGAAAATAATACAGTCAGGAAATGAATGCTATTACTAGATCAATAAGTTATTTACAATGTGCCTACTTTAAAAGAATATAAAGCTCAGAACATACAAAACAATAACTCTACCGATTGTTCTATACGAGTGTGAAACGTGGTCTCTTAACTTACATGACGAAAACAAATTTAAGGTGTTCTAAAACAAGGTACTTGGGAAGATATTTGGTCCAAAAAGAGATTAGGCTAATGAGGTATGAAGGCTACATAAAGATTAGTTACATACCATGTACTCATCACAAAACACCGTTAAGATGATTAAGCCTCGTAGATTACGGTGGGCAGGACATGCAGTGCAAATGGAAGAATCTAGAGTTGTGTTGTAGATACTGACTGAAAAAACCCAATGGGAAGAGACCATTGGGAAGACACAGACGCAGATGGGAATAGGCCTGAAAGAGATGGGGTGTAATGAGGTGGACTGGATAGAGCTGGCTCAAGATAGGAATCGGAGGGGTATATTTGTAGGCAAAGTTTGACAATGAACTTTTGAATTCCTAATGCCATTGATTAAGTATGTTATAAGAAAATAGACTATACATAGTAATTTTTTTTTCAAACAATCTACCATCACAATAAGGAGAAAGGTATCCAAATAAATGAAGATATCAGATAGGAAATGAGCATTTCAAAACGTAGTTTGTTTCAAATTTACCTGTTGTCTTAAACTATGTCCTTTTTGACGGCTCGATGTGGGACAAAAAAAAAATGTAATTCAAAAGCTTGAAATATTTTAACTTCATTTTTTTGCCTTTTAATTTATTTTCAAAATAATTATACTTATCTCTCCTTACCAAATATTTTTTTTAATGTCTTCATTTTTGGTATAATATTAAATAATATTAAATGTTTTTTTTTTCATATTTAGAGCGCCACGTCTTACTACCAATTTGGTTTATACACCTAGGTACTAAATATACTAATAGTTTTATGTTAGAGTTGTGCTCACCTTTGCGTGAAGAGATGGTGGGAAACCACTTCTTTAAAAAACCTCAGTATATTTGATCAAGATTCGAACCTCAATCTCCCAGACATTGGCAGTGTATTCTACTGCCAGAGTAGTGCGTTAGACCACGTGTTCACTGAAATGGGTGTACTTAATGTTGTCAGATGGCTTTTGATACATTGACAAGTAAATGGAAGACAGTCTGAATAAACGGCACCTTAACATGTATAAAACTAAATAATAGATTGTGATGCTCAAAAGTAATTTATTGGTTTCCTACTTGTGACGTATCGGCAAGTCAAAATAGGATTTCCCATGTTAATGTAATATCGTTTTATTTGGCTAGTCATAAAGATATAATCTGTCACAAAATTCTTAAATAATTCTAAAAATATTCATACAATGTCACAAAAAAAATTTTTAATCATTATGCAAAGGCAAGTTTGTCTTGTAAGAGTATGTATTAAAAATTATACACAGCTCAAGCTATTTGAAAATCCAGGTCAATGCTGTCCAGGCGAAATAAGTAGAGTGAATGATTAGTCTAGTCAGAGGAAGAGAGAAAGTGTTATGAAAATGTGAACAAGATTCTTTACAGAGGGAACTGCTCATTTTGTTCCCTCTCTATTTCACACATAGGCTTTGGGCGTCAAGTAAAGATGAAAAACTCGCTTGGCAAATAGCTTCAAAATCCCCAAGTAGGCAATATGATTGAGGAAAAATAGGAGCACTAGTAGCCGGTATTAAAAAAACTTTCTATAAAACTTAAAAGGCAAATAACCTCTCGGACGCAACACTCAAGTCAGCATCAATCAAACAAAGGAGGAAGAAATAAAAATGGATCGAAACGGAATATAAAACAGTATTTTCACCATTAAATATATTATTATTTTTTCCTTTCGTCTTATTTTACTAGCACTTACCGGACTAAAGGGCCGATACTAAGGGCGCCTCTAGCGGCGACACAGGAAAGCACTCCGTCTAGCCTGGCGTGCTACATCATACCCCCTGCAGATACAACCAGACATTCTAGTTCTCTTTTCTAGGGTTGTTAAATCTACTTCTGTCCACTCCAGGCGAATAAGGTTAAACGTTTAATTTCACATATAAAATATTCATACGATATAATTTTAAACTCTTTTTTTTATCTTCTCACGACATCTCTGAGAGAGAAGGTATTGTGATTGTAAAAACGAATCTAATTCAATATTTTGATGAGTGTCGACTATTCATGATCTGCTGTGTGAATGTATCTCAGCCTATAACCTAAACCATTCTACCAATAAGGTTAAGATGGGAGCGTTGGGTATACCGGAAAATGCCAATTTTTTTTTCCAGTTTTTATAGCAAAACACTTTTGGCCAATAATAAATAAAAATTTTCTCCCGTAGAAACATAATTTAGTTCTCTTCCCATGGTTATAGCAGTTTTAAATATCTTTCATGAGCATAGCGGCATTAGATGAGAAACTTTTTAAATGAAGATAAAAAGTTGTCATTAAATTCCAGGACACCCTCGACAGATATTCAACAACTGTTGATAAGGTTGTATCCAGATTGCAAACAGGGAAAAATTTGTCCCAATTGTGAACCAGCCTAAAGAATGCTATGGCTATGGCCATCCTAACCTAACCTAACCTAACCTAACCTAACCTAACCCAACCCAGCCTAACCTATAAATACTCGTGTGTGTAATTTACTTAAATTAAGATTGACGAGGTTGAAAGAAAGTACGGCTGCTAGGCCCCCCATGGGCCACCCATATTATCAAATTAAGGGAGGAATGGCATAGCAAAATGGCGTGTGTGTAATCTGGACTCCTCTCCATATGTCAAAAATCTCATGTTTGCAATCTGAAGTGTTCGCAATCACGACTGTTTGGTATCAGGAGATCACTTTTGATATCAACACGTGAAGAAAATAAACTCTTCTTGTTTCTACTGGAGAAAACTTTGATTTATTTTGTCAAAAAAAAAAGTTGTGCTATAAATACTGCAAAACATTGACCCCTTTCTCGCGTTCCCTACATACACACTGTAATGAATATGTTTTACACATCCCTTTTGATCAATTGATATAAATAATCAGATCCAATCCAACGCAGTAATATTGCATATTTATTTATTTTATATTATATTTTGCAGTAAGGATCTACGTGTTCTAACATCCTTATATTTCTCTCTTCCAGCCACCCAAGCAAGAAGGAAAAGGGAGGATAAACAAGAGAAGATTGCATTACGTTATTTGAGCATTCTAGAAAAAATGGTATTCGTAAACAACTTTGTTGGAAGGCGTGGATGGATATACTCGTGCATTAGTCACCGAGCAGTTGGGACCTGCGTTCGTCAAGAGAAAACTTTTTTTTTTATTAATCACATTTTTAGCATCCCAAAGATGTGAAATAGCAGCACGTGTGATATCAGCTAGAAAATTCACCCTGTCCACTACAGAAATAACGCTGAGTTAAACATTTAATTAAATTTACGTGATTTAAATAATATAAACTGATTAGAAATCTTTCAAAAGGAACTATCCCAGCATGTAGTGTGTCAGTGTCAAGAAACAATATCACAAATGTGTTGCCCTTCCCGGAGTATGAACAGTGTACTATGACACTACAAAAGTGGTGGCACGAAAGAACGACGAGCTCACTACAATAAGAAGAACACTACACCACCTTAATAATTGATTTTTAAGGTTTCCCCCAGAGTATTTTTCAGAATTAGATATTACCTTATACTAGAATTAAGGGTATTTTACTTAAAGGAAAAAAGAGAAAAAAAAGCACCGAAAACTGCTTGTACAGTTTTAACTAAAGTTGGTCTCTGGGCACTGTTTAACATTTCAAATAAGAAGGCTCATCTAATTTTTTCGGGACATGAAGGGTACTTTAAAACTATTTATATCTCCAGCTTTGGATATATCTCAGCTCTATTTTGAGATACGAATCAATTTATGTATATATTTAGCCCCGCGTCTTACTACCCGTTCGGTTTATACCCTTCTATAATAATTACGTTAGTGTTTTTAGGGATTATGGAGGCTATATTTATATGAAGTGTACCCGAATTTGTTTGGCAGGAGAGTGTAAAACAATTTTGGAAACAACACTCTGAGTACACCCAACCGAGATTCGAACCTCAATCTACTTGTTGTCGGTAGTCTAGTCTACTGCGAGAGTAGCGCGTTAGATCACGCGGCCATAGAAGAGGGTAACTTATAATGGGAAGGGTTTTAGTACTATTTACAGTAAAATATTTAAATTTGATATATATTTATATAAAACCAAAATTTCTGAGCAATAAGATTAGGATGTAGGGAAGTTTATTGTTACGCTCCTTGGGGAACCAAGCTGTTCCTCTTTTTTCAAAGTTTCTGTAGCCGTGTATATTATTTCCTTAATGCTCTTTAGTAAGATGTGATTCACTTTTTATTAATTATATTTCTGCAACAATGTATATTATTTTGTTTAACCTATCGTACGAGTTTTATGAAAATATCTCTATTTTAAGGTCAAGGACCGAGAAGGTCCACACATTCTAGTAACATATTAAAGTTTGTAGCAGCATTTTCAAAAACTATGAATCAGTAAACTACATTTAAACTATTTTTTTTCAGAAAAAAGAGCAAACTTTATTTTTTATAATTTAAAATTATCCCTAGACACCTATTTTGAACCAAACTGCAAAAAACGTTTTTGAAATATTTTACATTTTCAAAAATCAATAATTAGTAAACTACCCTTAACTTAAGGTATAAAACAAAATCAAGATTTATGTTTTAGGTATTAAACATTATAATATCTAAGAGTGGGCTTACCCTCCGCTTCGGTCACCGCGTGGTCTAACGCTTTACTCTCGCAGTAGACCAGACTGCCGATGACGTTTTTACCAAATGGTTTTCCATTCTCCCTCCTGGCAAATGCGGTAACTTTGTATAAATATAACCTTACTAATCCCTAAATCCATTAGCATAATTAGAGCATAAGCTTAAAACCCGAACGGGAGAGTAAGACAGGTGCTAAAAACAAAGTATCGGCTATAGCCCCAGATAAACACAGACAAACAGATTTGAAGACTAATTTTTTTATTTTTGGAGGCACCTAAATCGACGTAATCTATCATAATTTTGAGGCCAAAAATGTTTCCAATTATGATACTCTCTCTTAATTGAGAAAGTAAAAAATGAGGGAACTTCGTAGTCCAAGCCATTTTTGGATAAACATTTATTAATTGTCACTTTAAATTTTATTTCATAAGCAGCTTATTTATATTTGTTCTGGGAGATTATTCTGATTTGGGTTTTTAATACTAATGACCCCACATAATTGCTTAAATTATTTATCACAATAGTTTTAACAAAGATTAAATAAAAATAAATCGAAATTAAAATGAGATGCCTCACAAATTTCCAATTAGCATTTGCTTTAATGTTGTATCACTACAAAATTTGAAACAGTTTTTTTTAATATCATTATCTTTCAGAGTTGATCTCTATAGTGCCACCTTTCCTGGCAGTGTTCATTTAAAAAAGTCAGTCTACAAACAAAGGCGATATTTCCTCCCTAAAGCTTTCAAATATTGATGACTGACAGTTTGAATGCTTTACCCAAAGGGATGGTTGGAAGGATTCAACATTCACCCTACTCCTTTCACTTCCTTTCAATACTCAAACAGACTGGCTCCAGTTATACTGACAAATCTAGAGGTAAGGTGGTTGAAGCTGGTCATTCCAAAAGGTGCTATCTGGATGAAGATGAACTCTGACAGCTTCCATTGTTTGCCTCGGGCTATTGTGGTCCCCCTTTTATTTTTGAGTAGAGCACCCCAAAACACATACACAATATAAACCCGTCCACAATTCTAATACTCCTCCTTAAAACAGATTCGAATCACTTTGAACATAAAACCCTTTTTTTAAAAAGTGTCCAAAAGGTTGTCAGTTAATTAGATGTTAGGGAAGTTCCCCAAACCTTTTCTTGAAATACATATTTTTTTGTCATATTATCTGGAAACCTGTTTATGAGAAAAATAAATGATGTGTTTTGAGGTTTTATTGGAGAGGGGATGTTTCGACAGAGAATGAAAGGTTGGCTATGCGAGCCACTTTTGTCACGTAGTTTTGTGAATTTCAAACGGGACTTTTAGTTTTTGAATGTGACAGCGTAGTAATAGAGGCTACTATTACAAAACGGTATCTGGGAAAGGGGGTTGGGGAGGGGGGTACAGGGAGTACGTGAGTGAGACGAGGAAGCAAGACTGTGATGGTATGGGCATGTAATGAAGATGGGGAAGTAGATGATTTAAAAGAAAATGATGGAAACAAAGTTCGTAGTAAAAATACCTCAAGGGAGGCCAAGAAATATTTTATCTGATAAAAGACAAAAACCACGCACTCACTCGTCATCACCACATTTTCCCTATCCCTGGCCCTGGAAACTAGGAATTTTGTGTGAAGGTTCCTTTTAGGTCCTATGCAAGAGATAAGAAGGGGTTTTAAGAAACTTAAACTCTAAGAGGTGAAAAAAATAGGGGTTTTCAAAATTCAATGATTTATCTTTTGAATCAATGGACATAAAGCCTTGAAATTTAACATAATGATTCCTTTCAAGAGATATGTTTTACGTGTTTTTTTTTTTAATTTAATCCCCAAATAGGGTGAGGACTGTCATAAAGGTGTGTGACTCACTGATTCACTAATCACCGTACATCCACAACCCCTGGGCTTGGAAACTTGAAAACGTGTTTGGCAGGAAGGTATTGGGATGGCCCCAAATAACCAAAGACGAGTATTTCAGGGTACTTCAGCTAGTTAGTAATAAATATGAAAATATGACTAACATGTTTATATGAAACAAAGTTATTCCATCTTTTCTGCTTGATTTAAAACTTTCATTAGAAAATGTCCTTCTCCGACACGTGACAGGTGGGTAATAATATATTAAGGTTAGTGTTCCACCTGTGCATCAAACGCTAATTAAGGGGTACGTTACGCTATCAATAAATTGTATTGGCCGATGATGGGGAGAACAGGGGTTGAATCCCAGATGGGTGTACAAAGTGTTTTTCCTAGATTGTTTAAAACTACATCTCTAGACAAATATGAATACACTTCCTCTAAATTCAACCTTTCTCATCCTTAACACATTTAGTACATAAACGTATAGCCTGAACGGGTAGAGTGTATCATTCAGACCGTTTCCGTTTTGTAGTCACTTTATGAGACCACCAGTTCACATCTTTGAGACACCACCAGAATTAAAAATAATAAACTTTGTATTTGCATATCGCTTAATTATTGCTGCTTGTTTATTTTATATATATACTAGCGGACCCAACAGACGTTGTCCTGCCCGAACGTTTGCTTTTCGTTTGGGTGGCATAATTGATTTCGACAGTAAAATAAATACTATGTTGATCATCACAATTACAAATTCACAATGAACTCCAATTAGTGAGTTACACAAATATTAATTATAATCAATTATTAATATTAAATTCATTATTATAAATATTGGGGGGAGGTGGTGTGGTGGTGAAATTTTGAGGTTACATGTTCTGATATGCAAAAAAATCTAAAAAAAAAATTCCCTAAAAAACAAAAAAAAAATATAGAACCTGATTGCAGCGCCACCTACCGGGTCCAATAGTGAATCTAAACCATACACGGACCCACTCAAACACACACAAATTTAATCAAAATCGGTCCAGCCGTTTAGGAGGAGTTCAGTGACATACACACGTACAGAAGAATTATATATATTAAAATATATATATATATGACTGGGATAGACTTTATGTAGACTATTATCCGCTCTGGTGGCACAGAATTTTTCCCAGGCTACACCATAGGAGGTTATTTACACGTCGTACCTGCAATGAGATGATGGGATGATAGTGAATATTGAGGTGTTGGCCAGTGAGAGTCTTGACCTAACTTAAGCCTAACTAACCAACCCCAGGCGACCTTTGAGATAATTCCTCTTTCGGTAAAATTCTCAAGGTACCATTCGGGAATATAACCAGTGACCCCCTATGTTAATATCCAAGTGAACTTACCACTACACCACGTGTCCGGTTTCTTTCATTCTACTATGTTCTGGTGCCATATGGTTGGGTTTTCCTACCGATAAGTCATTTTGTATTAAAGAAATCTCATATATACTTAGCTTTCTTCCAACGCCCTGAGTACATATGCTTATTTTGCCAAAGGTTTCCCCTTCTTCCCACTCCATTCCCCACAATCTCTTTAGAACCGCTCCAATCTCCCACTAGCTTTATATCCGTGGCTTGAAGAAATGAAACCGACGACATTGACGTGTCACAAAGCTTCGAATTCCTCCGAATCTACATTTCATCTTGTTTGACTAAAAGGGAAAAGGGAAGTCTTTCGAACCATTTCCTGCTTTTTTTTATATATGTATATCTCGTTTGATTCGGATTTTGGCGAATGAGATTTCCTCGCTAAGGTAAAACTTAGATATCCTCGTCAACACGTGTATGGTTTATTGAGGAATGTATGGCATTTGATTTTAATTACTAGCGGGGAGGGGATGGTGATTGGGGGGGGGAGGCAGAACAAACCCCTTTTGGCTTTAAATTATAATATGAAAATCACTTCGTACCAAATGAATAACGTACATGATATTATAACGACCCACTTAAGTGGCTGCGTGGCCTAACGCACTACTCTTGCAGTAGACTAGACTGCCGATGACGGGAAGATCGAGGTTCGAATCTCGGCTAGGTGTACCGAGGATGGTTTTTCCAAAATGATTTTCCACTCTCCCTCCACGCAAATGTGTGTACACCACCTCTAAATACAAGCTTCCTTATCCCTAAAATCATTAGCGCAGTTAGTATATAAACGTACAGCACGAACGGGTAGTAAGACGCGGTGATAAAAAAAAAGTCTTTACATTATATAAAAAACTTTGATTCAATAATTTGAGCACTACTCCAAACGTGGATTCTCAATATTACGAATAAAACTATCCACCGTTTCTTTTACGGTGCTAAAAGCGTCCCAATTGATCATATTCTTGGGGGGACAGGCCTCTGCACCCTCGCTAACGAAGTCCGTGGCCAAGGGATTCTTGGGCGGACAGGCCTCTGCACCCTCGCTAACCAAGTCCGTGGCCAAAGTAGCGAACGAGAAAGTAGGTTTTAGACCAATCTCCTTTGATGTAGCAATTGATCTTTTTGAGAGTGCAAAGATATTTTTTAATGAGTAGAACGTGATGATTTATAAAGGATATTTATTGGTGCTGTACAAGATACAATAGAGATTTGATTAAATTCAACCCATTTATTGTTTATATATAAATTTGGATGAGTCTTATAACTGATATATAAACTAGAAATTAATGTTTTGGAGAGCCCATACCGGTCGGGACGTTAACACATGCATCAGTCTCATCCCATATGGTTGCAAGTGACACAGTTATTGGGGTTTAAGTTTCGGGTGGGTTTCTACTGCTGAGTTTTTTCCTAAGTGATTTCATTTTCTCCTTCTACGTAAATGCGGGTGCATTCCCTTCAAGTTACACCTCCCTTATCACTACATTATTGGTGTAAGTTTGTGGTAGTCCGATAGTGGGTAGTAAGATGTAGAGTACACATTGTTTTGGGAGAGATGTGTGAGTAATTTTTTTTTCCCCTCTCATGGTAGACCTGGTGGTCTAGGGGGTAAGGTGTTGGACCTCTGTGCTGGGGTTTCGGGGTTCAATCCTCGGTTCCGGCACAGGTTTATCTGATTGCCAAACCCTTCCTTCACCTCTGACAAGACGTGTATTAATCACAACTTGTGAATGTGTGGAGTGCCAGGCCTCCACCGTGGTTTGGATCCCATGTTAAACGGTAGGTCCTTAATTTCATCTCACAATCACCCTACCATTACACATTAGTATAAGTGCGTAAAACCCGTTCAGGTAGTAAGACGCGGTGATAATAATAATAATAATAATAATAATAATAATAATAATAATAAAACTAATAATAAGAATGATAATGATAATAATAATAATAATTATAATGATGATAATGATAATGATAATGATAATGATAATGAT
>CABFWB010000440.1:198229-230959 GCA_902151455.1 Timema bartmani | reverse complement strand
GTGTGGTGGTGATGGTGGTGGGAGATTTTTTCCGCCCGGTTTTGCCCGCTTGTGTTGTCCCTGTCATTTTGTCTGTCTTGTGTACCACAGAAGCCCTCCCTCATTCCCTCCTTTTCGTCCCATTATAGGGGGACAGCTCATGTTTACAATGGGTTACTTTGAGTAAATACTGAAAACTATTCCGTGGAAAAACACTATAAAACATAAGATTATGGATGGGTAAAAGCGCCAATAATTTATTAATATCGATATTTTACCTCTGGATATCAATATTGTTTTAGTATATGTTTTTTTTTATTTTGAAATGTTTTACTAATATGAAATACAACAAATGGATGTATTTGTAAAATAATAGTTTCATACCCACAATCTTTTGGTGTGATTAAAAGTTTATTTTTCTTCATTCACAAATAAGTAACTACTTTACTTTGCAGTAATATATTTGATCAAAGAAAACTCTAAGCTACGCATTTTATAAAATCTTTAGTATTTATGTAATTATTATATTAGTGGGGGCAGGGATTTGGAAGGTAGAATTCAGAGTACATTGTAATGTTATCGTTTTTATAACCCCTTTAACTTGTTCATACCAAAACACCATAAATATTATTGTAACATCTGACCTTCATTGTCTTACTAGAGAAAGACAGATGCCTTCAAAGAAAGGGATGAAGGCAATAAAGTTGCGATATGGAAGTTTAAAAAAATAAATAAATAATACTGTTCAGGACGCATTGCAAACGAAGACACTTAGCCAAAGTCATGGTTGAATTTTCATTCGGTTGGCACGTGTTGGAATAGCGGTCATAAATTTATTTCGCACTTGTAATAAAATAGTCGCCTCGTTTTTATAAAATATTATTGCATCAGATACCATTACATGACTCGTAAATTAATATGTATTTCCATTAAAATACTTCCATCTATCAAAAGCGAGTGATATTGTTGACGGAGCTGTGATTAATAGATAAAAATAAATATTTTATTTGCGTATAAGACTAATTATAAGTCTGAGCCAAGCCCTGATTTTTATAGAAATCCCACTTTTGACCAGCGATATTAATCTAAAGCCCCTAAAACTTGGCATTTTAGTTACGTCCTAATTGGTTTATTAATTAATTAAAATATAAAGTTAATCTAAAAAATTAACAAAATCTTCCAATATTATTATTATTAGCCCCGTGTCTTACTACCCGTTCGGGTTATACGCAATCTTCCAATGATATTTCCTTATGGATTACTGTTTAGTTTCTCTTTACATTAATTAAATGGACTAAGAACGTAAGTACGAATTTTTTTTCCCCATGCCATTGTGGCAAATAATAGTCGTCCTAGTAAAATAAGACTGTGGCGAAGGCACAATAAAATCATCAAAGTATTCTCAATGGTCAACGCTAAGATCTATTTCAGCAACGGAGGGAAAAACATGAACGTAACATCACCGAAAACTTTATTATTATTATTATTTAGCACCGCGTCTTACTACCCGTCTGGGTTATACGCTTAAGTACTAATTACGCTAATGGATTAGGAATTGTTAATGGATTAGGAATTGGGAAGGTTGAATTTAGAGGAAGTGAACCCGAATTTGCGTGGAGGGAGAGTGGAAAACCATTTAAGAAAAAACCACCTCCAATTCACCCGACCGAGCTTCGAACCTTGATCTCCCCGTCCTCAGTAGCAGAGCTAAACACGACTAGCGCGTTAACCAACTACGCCACCGAGGCGGGTCACCACTGATTACTCATTATTGTTTATTTTACAAATTGTCCCATAAACTTGGGACAAAATGTTATCTTCATGTAAGCATCCTCCCTGATATAGCCCAGTCCAAATATTAAAGCCTGTAACAACATGTACCCACATTTTCGTATAAAGAGAATGAGGAAAAATCTAGAAAAAAAACACCATACCTTCAAGCCTCGACCTTCCCGTAACCAGTCTATATGATCCTGACGATTAGTCTACGTATTCACTAAATGTATTTATCTCATAGCTTCGGGTGAACAAAGAAATCTGGAAAATATCTCAGAAATTTGGGATACAATCGATTGTTTATAATTAGAAGTTACATCAGATAGTAAATATAGCCGCCTGATTTGTCTTCCATAGAACATATATCAAGCTCTCCCCTCTCCAAAAGAGTTTTCATCTAAGGGTGAACCAAAACGTGCTCGTTGCACTGCTCCCCCCACCCATTTACTCAAAGAATCAGCCGTACCACCCAAACAGGGTTGGTTTTCCCTAGACTGGGTGGGTATTGGTTTTGGTAGGATAAACTCGCACAATGACAATACAGAGGACATTGCCAACTAAATGTGAATCAAAGGGAGGGAAAGAGATAAGTAGGGGCTCATGGGGGTATGAGGTAAAGTAGTACCTGAGGCAAAAAATAAAAAAGGGGGACTTTTTTTTTGTTGTCATTTGACGAAGGTTAAATGACATGCCCCGCTGTTCAAAGGAAGACCACAAGGATAGATAGAATAAGAATAGAAATAGAAGAATGTACTGTACCTACACCGCAAGCAGTATTCATTGTCCCTGCTCAAAGGGAGGAGGTAGGTCCTACACACCGGGCCACTCAAAGTTGACAATAATGTGACAAGTTATTACTATGCGACCGAAAAACATTGATCTTCATATCATTTATAAAGGTGACCTGGTGGTCTAGGGGTAAGGTGTCAGACTTCTGTGCTGAGGGTCCGGGGTTCAATCCTCGGTCCCAGCACAGATTTATCTGATTGCCAAACCCTTCCTTCACCTCTGACAAGATGTGTATTAATCACAACTTGTGAATGTGGGGAATGCCAGGCCTCCACCGTGGTTCGGATTCCACGTTAAACTGTAGGTCCTCCAATTCATCTCACAATCACCCTACCATCACACATTAGTGTAAGTGCGTATTACCCGAACGGTTAGTAAGACGCGGTGCTAATAATAATAATATCATTTATAACCATAAACTATAGATCATTTCAAGATCCCAAACACCGGTTTCGGTGACCGCATGGTCCAACGGGTTACTCTTACAGTAGGATATACTGCCAATGACGGGTAGATCGTGGTTCGAATCTCAGTCGGGTGTGCTGAGGTGATTTTTACAAAATAGTTTTCCACTATTATCTCCACGAAAATGCTGATACACTCTCTCTAATATATAACCTTCTTAATCCCTAAAATTATTGAAGTAGTTAGTAAATATGAGTATTATTTGAATGGCTAGTAAGACAGGTGCTAAAATACTAATAAAAAGAATCTCCCAAGCTTCGTTAGTCATGTGCAATTAATTATACAAACGGTGACCTGATGGTCTAGGGGTAAGGTGTCAGACTTCTGTGCTGAGGGTCCGGGGTTCAATCCTCCGTCCCAGCACAGATTTATCTGAATACCTAAACCCTTCCTTCACCTCTGACAAGATGTGTATTAATCACAACTTGTGAATGTGTGGAATGCCAGGCCTCCCCCGTGGTTTGGATTCCACGTTAAACTGTAGGTCCTACATTTCATCTCACAATCACCCTACAATTGCACATTAGCGTAAGTGCGTATAACCCGAACGGGTAGTAAGACGCAGTGCTAATAATAATAATAACTTAACAAACTTAACGTTTGTATGATAATAATAATAATTATTATTATTATTATCATACAAACGTTAAGTTTCTCCATATATATATATATATATATATATTAAGGTTAAGACTTAGATATTATTGTAATTTAATAAATGCAAGTATGAATTAAATTAGTTATGTAACCTTTAAAATATTGTCAATAAATACATTATAATTTGTCCTTATAAGAAGTTGGCATAATTTGATAATATCTGTTTAAATTGGTAGCGTTGTTGTGATATGAGTCAAATACACACAAAAATAACACCACGACAATAACAATTATGAACTGACAAGCATCCACAGTGGAATTCAGAGTCAAAACATCTTAATAATACAAAAAGTTTAAAAAGTTAAAGTATAAATATATTACACCATTTATGAAGAGTTAGTTACTTACATAAAAGTTGATTTTGAGTTTTTAATATTATCTAAGTCTTATCTGTGGTGTTTTTTTTTTTATCCCTGTACTCCTTCCAGTTTTCCGGTGTGAGCTGGAGTTTACCGGAACTTCATTAACCCGATATGTTTCGGTAGTGTGAATGGCGTACCATAGTCATGGAACTGAAAAATGAAATTAAAAGCTGAGGAAATCTTATAGAATACAAACCAAATATATAAATAAGTAAAATAAAGGTAAAGCAGCAATATTCCAAAAAACAAACTTACGTCGTTATGTGCAGAAACATGAAGTGTTGTAACGACCTGTATATGATGACTGCCTTAGTGTGGTTGATCGTAGACTCGGGTGAAATGGAACTTGCAGTGCTGGAAACCTAATAGGATGTGTAGTTGAAATCCCGAGGTAAACATATGTTAGGTGTGAAGTGATGTAAAAAATAATAATTTTATTGTAAAACTGTGACAGTTTTAACTTGGTATTTTAAATTGTCTTTTATTTTAACTTTTTAAACTGTTTGCATTATTAAAATGTTTTGACTCTGAATTCCACTGTGGATGCTTGTCAGTTCATAATTGTTATGTCGTGGTGTTATTTTTGTATGTATTTGCCTCATATCACAACAACGCTACCAATTTAAACAGATATTACCAAATTATGCCAACTTCTTATAAAGGCAAATTATAATGTATTTAATACAATATTTTAAAGGTTACATAACCAATTTAATTCATACTTGCATTTATTAAATTACAATAATACCTAAGTCTTAACCTTATTATAGTATTAGCTCCTTACCAAAGATCAAATTATAATGTATTCTAAGTGTTATGTATGTATGTATAACCTTGTCTTACTACCCGCTCGGTTTATACGCTAATGTACTAATTACTTTAATGGTTTTAGGGATTAGGAAGGTTATATTAAAAGTAAATGTGCTCGCATCTGCGTGGAGGGGAAGGGGAAAACCATTTCGGAAAAACCACCCTTAGTACACTTGACTGGGACTCGAGCTCCAATCTCCCTTACATCGGCAGTATAGGGCTAGTCTATTGTGATAGTGACGCCTTGGACCTTGTGGCCACCAAACCAGGTAAGAATGATGTTATTATGATTATTATACTGTAAATAAAAGCGGTTTAGTTTTTTTTTAAATAGGTTACTTAAAAATTCCAGAAATTTTATAATATGCTCCTTTCCCCCGACATTTTCCTTGTTTCCATGTTTTCCCTGTTGGGATTTCTAGATTGTACTCGTTCCAGTTAAATATTTACGAGAAAAGCCAAGGAAATAATTTTCCATTTCACATAATCCATACATAGTTATTACACAGGGACTAACTAAATAAAACTTTTACATAAAAACCTGGGGCAAATGTTTTTAGTAAAGACACTCTCTAGCTTGTACCACCCTGACGTCGGCTGGAAAATAGAAGAATGTGTCCTCCAGGTCCTGTGTACCAAACTGGATGTCACTCCCTCAGGACACGAAATAGCACCCCCTTCAACAACAACAATTCCACCCTTGATAGAAACAACCCCTCTCTCCCCATGACCCACCAAGTCCCCACCCCCCACTGCGACCTAGATCTTCCGGGAGAATACCAAGTAAATTGTTCGTGTTACGTTCTGGACGTTCTTTCATTTCTAACAAAGAATTCTCAAGTTGGTCTCCATTTTTTTTATTCCTCCAAACCCCCCCACCTTATCACGATTAAAGCGGATGGTTGGGGCTATTGAATATTAAGATGTTTCATCCAAGGGGGAGGATGTGATATAAACCACATAAATGTCGAAATCAAGAAATGAAAGTTAAATGATGTATCCTGGTTTATTCTGGTGCTATGTAGAGAATTTGGTGGCTTATTTTTTTTTTTAAGTGTTTCCCTTTGTGTGGAGTTTTTCTTTTTAAACAGTTATTTTCAAAGTTTCTCTTTACAATTGTTATGAGGGGTGAAATCTTTTGTGTTCATTTTCTTTACTTTTACAAACAACGATTTAAATGAATGTTTTATTTGTTAATTTAATTTTATGTTGTTTAAGGTGGGGTGGCCGGGGACGTGAGAAAGGCCAGTGTTTTTGTATCAACATTTTTTGGGTTAACTAAATAAAATAGTTCTTCATTAATAGGATGTTCTGGAATTTAATGACAACTTTTTATCTTCATTTAAAAAGTGCCTCATCTAATGATTGCCATAATGTTCATGTAAAAATATTCAATAACTGTTGATATCACCGTGTGAAGAAAATTAAACTTTATGTTTGTAAAGAAGCAATATTTGATTTATTTTAGTCCAAAAATATGTTTTGCTATAAGAATTTAGAAAACACTGACCTTTTATAACTTTGCATACATCTCCCAACTTAAGATTTTGTGTTTGGATCTGAAATTGATTTTTTTTTCTCACTACGCAATTTAAGTTAGACAGAAAACAAATGAATATTACATTCAAAAATACATTTTATTATTAAAAAATAGTCATAGTTCTCTTGGTTTAAGGTGTCAGTCTCGCAATATATGACAAAAATAGGAAAAAATACACCAAAGGTAATCGATATGTGTTTTATAACTTATAAATTCAAATCTCTTTAGATGAGTTATTTAACGCAAAATCTTTTGAGGAGCTGTCATATGTAAACGAATAACCAGATTCGTGAAAAATCTGTAAACCTATAATATGTTGTTCGGCATATGTTCAAGAAATGTCCCCTGTCAAATTTCATTAAAATTGGTCCTCGATTTAGACAATTATCACCGAACGAACATCCGCAACAAACACAGACAAAAATAAATGGTACGGCGCACCGCACAAACTTTCTCTCTCTTTCTATAAACTCGTTAGATTTCTGAACGGAATAATGTACATTGTATCATCACTACTGCACATAAGAACACGCATAAAATAATATACAATTATATAGAATCAATGAGAAAAGAGGAGCATCTTTGTCCACTTAAGAGCATTTCAAACAGTTTAATGTCTTCCACAAGGGTCAATACTTCGTATTAAAATTTCGATTTCTGGTTAAAATTTTAACATTTCATAAAGTGTTGCAGATCTTCAAGTCATCGCATTGATATTTAATTATTCATTTATACATTTTGACCAATAAAATATGTAAATATTGACTATTGAGTCTAAAATGGAGATATATCATTGTTGTACAAACATTTCTCCAAAGAGGTTTAAGGAAAAATAACATAATTTTTTTGAGAGACTTACTTATATCTAATTACTCTATGGCAATGGAGAATTATTGCGTTTATACTTAAGTAGTATATGTTTACAACTAAAGCTCACAAAATTGTATTAATATATTTGCAAATATCTCAGAAACTGCTGCTTTTATAAAAATATATGTCAAATAAAAGTTTTTTATTTCTAATAGTCCTACAATTTTGCAATGATAAGTTGTTTAGTTTCTCCAATAGTTGTGGAGATACGGAAATTAACGCTTCTGTAAAGTACCCTAAAAATCATTTTCATAGGAAAATGAAAATAGCCAGTTTATTTATAATCTTAATCAACGCCTAGATACGAATTTTAATCAAAATCGTTTGAGCAGATTTTGAGAAAACAAAATTTTTCTCTTTTCGCCCTTCAGTAAACTACCCTTAATTTTAAGTTTTTATAGACACACAGACAGACGGCATTGCAAAGACTATTTTTTAGGGTTCGGGGGGTCATGAGACGTCGACATCCATCAACATTTCAGGTTAGTTTTTTTTTACGGTCGCAATACTTAAACTTTAATGTCCAAAAAGTTAAAAAAATTCATATAATTGCGTATAGATTGAAAGTTATTGATTTTATAAAAATATGTTTCGGATAAAATATCTGTATTATAAATATATATACATATTTGTAATGCTAAGTAATTTCATATCTCAAATAGTTTCGGAGCTATTATAAAAAATGTTAATTTACGCATCAGACCGGAGCCCTTAAAGCCATTTTGCCGAAATATTGAGAGTAGCCATTTTGTTTGGAATATTTATTAATGTTTATAAATGAAATTTAATCAAAATTGTTAGAGCCGATTTTGAGAAAATCGACTTTTTCTCTTTTTTCCCTTCATTAAACTACCCTTAATTTTAAGGGTAGATATCCAATTCCAAAAACCCCTCGGGGCAACCCTATGAAAACCCTAGATATCAAGTTTCAGCTCAATCGGTAAAATGGTTTAGGCTCTAATTGGAGGTACAGACAGACAGACAGACAAACAGACGGAAATTCAAAAACAACTTTTTCGGATTCAGGGAGTCATGAAACGTCAAGATTCATCAAAATCTCGAGTTCGATTTTTTTTGACGATCACCATACTTTCTCTACCTGTAAGAGAGAGAGAAAGTAAAAACCTCGAAAGGCTGAGTTAAAACATAACCACGCTACGCTAGGTAAGTCAGCATGAATAGAGAATTAAACTGAATCTAAATCCACAGTATCTAATGGATCAATATTTATAATATATTTTAGCATCACGTCTTACTACCCATTCGGGTTACACGCTTATGCACTAACTACGCTAATGGATTAGGAATCGGGAAAGTTGAATTTAGAGGAAGTTAACCAGCATTTGCGTGGAGGGTGAGTGGAAAACCAATTAAGGTAAAACCACTCCTAGTCCACCCAACCGAGATTCGAAACTCAACATCCTCATCCTCTGAAGTCTAGCTCAACACAAAATTAGAGCGTTAACCAACTACGTCGACGAGGTGGGTCAATATTTATATTTTACTTATTTTGGCAATTTTTTTTATAACATAAAAACTGCCAGGACACTGGCCTTAAATCATTCTTCCTTTCCATACCATCTTGATATTTGCGAGGAGAAAGAATTAAAACGCATTTAGGGAAAACCACCCTCACTACACCATAACGGGATTCGATCCCCGATATTCCTGTCATCGACAGTCTAGTCTATTTCGATAGTGACACCTTGGACCACAGAAGTAGATAGGAATAGTATTAAAAGAAATAAAACTCCACATACCATTTTATTTGAAACGTTACTGTCGCCTCTACATCACCTTGTCCTGTGTAAAGGAGTGCCCATCGAATCAGTGGTACCAACTTTCCCCTAATGAAGGGCGGTCGTGCTGGTCGTAAACGCTTATCTCAAAAACGACTAACAAACCTTCTGTGAGGTTCATCCCGTCTCCTCTATTTATTACCAACACTACTAGAGATCATGGGGGGAAGAGGGGAATAAAATACTTTTAATTTAATTTAACACGTGTGTTAAAATGTTAAATGTTTGTTTTAAATTTGACTAATTAATTATTTTTTTTGTTAATGTTGATAGCGTAAAATTTGAGTATAAGTCGGTGACTAGGGGTGATATAGATTTTTACTACTTACAATTCTGTTTTCGGTCCTCTTTCCAAGCAGATGTGTTTATATTTGTTTTTACAATTCAAATCACTCTTTTTTTTTATTAATGTCACTAGAGTAAATATAAAAAATTAATATGGGTTTATAAATAACTTTTATACTCTTTACGTGTTTTTTTTTACAGATTAAGCCACCCATTAATTAAACTAGTAAGGTAAGGATGAGTGATGTATAATTTGGAATAAATGTACCACCTATGCATAGAGAAAATTTGGAAAACAATCAAGGAAATATAAACCTATAGCATCCGACTGGTATTTTAGCCCTGACCTTTACGTCACAAAAAATACAACAACGTTATACTCGCGTTTTTGTACGCAAGTAACCAGTAATGGCTAGTATAATTTTTTCATCCCTACATCTTACAACCCGTTTGGGCTACACGCTTATGTACTATTTACGCTAGTGGATTTTTAGGACGAGGGGGGCTATATTTATAAAAAATGTACCCACATTTGCAGGAAAGGAGAGTGTAAAACAATTTTTGGAAAAACCACCCCAAGTACACCTAACCAAGATTCGAATCTGGTTCTTACCGTCTTCAGCAGGCCAATCTAATACGAGATTGACGCCTTAGACCACTCGGCCACTGCAGTGGGTTTACAATTTATCAATAAAATACAAAAACATACTACTCATTAAAGTTTTTTCTATGTTACTCATTCAAACCTTTTAAATAATACTCTAGATTGAGTAATAATAATTATCTAACACTGAATTAACAACGTTGTTTGAAGTCTATATATAACCCCACCATTTTCAAATACTAAACAAATGCTACGAAAACCTTGAATTGATATTAATGTTAAGCTGTAACAAATTATTATAAACATGATGTTAAGTATAGAGGCAATTTTAGATTAGGTTCCATTTTTTTTAGTAAGTAATGGATAGTGAAGGTCAATTTATTTATTTAGCACCTTGTCTTACTACCCATTCGGGCTATACCCTTGAGTTCTAATTACATTAATAGGTTAGGAATTGAGAAGTTTGAATAAAGATAGAGTGAACACGCATTTGCGTGTAAAGAGAGTGGAAACCCATCTAGGAAAAACTACCCCCCGTTCACCCGACCGAGATTCGAGCCTCGATCTCACAGGCCTCGGCAATCGATCTCAGCACAAAACTATCACGTTAGCTAATTACACCACCAAGGTGGGTGAGGGTCAATTAAAAATAATGTGTTTCCCCTAAAATTTGGAAAATCAGGCACAGCGATGGGGGTTGAATAAGAGATCTTAACATTTTCAACCGGGTTCTTTCCATTCATCTAATCTCTATGTAGATAAGTGTGATGATTGTGGAGTATTAAAGTGAAAGTGTAGGTAGCTTGAATTAAAGTCTGTATTTTTTCATTGTTTATTTCCAAACTTGTTTTGGTGAGAATAAATAAAATATTGCTCCAGTAGAAACAGAGGAGCTCAATCCTCTTCAGATGGTGATAACAGTTGTAGAATATCTGTCAACGGTGTCCTGGAATTTAATGATATCTTTTTCTCTTTGTTTAAACAAGTTTATCACCTAATGCCGCTATGCTCATGATGACAGATATTCAACAACTGTTGATATCACAGTGTGAGGAAAATTAAACTTTTGCGTTTCTACTGGAGCAACATTTTATTTATTTTGACTAAATAAAATATTTGATAAATAACTATGGCAAAAACACTACTCTTAATTTGAGCTCCCAACAATCCCACCATAAGCGTATTTCTGAGTGCTTAAGTTGGTTTGTTAACTGCCAGCCTATATATTTTGTGTGTTTTAAAAATAGTGCATACCAAATAATCAATATTTATTATTAGGTGTTTCATTTGACAGGTATGTTTCCTTTTCCAAATTTATTCCTCCAGAATGCCTTATCAGTCAGTGGCGTAGCTATAGGGTGGCGTAGGTGGCAAAATACCACAGGCCCGCGACCAAAATGGGGCACACCATGCATGCCCACCCACCCAAAATTAATTTGGTAAGAGATGAAAGTGTTTTTTTTGTTTCATAAAAATTTTACTGTTCAAAAAATAATAATTACACAATAGTCAATATATTTTGCGTAATTTCATGCTCTATAAAAAAGGTATTTACATACTTTTCTGTAAAATTAAAATTTAACAAAATATATGTAGATCTCTGAAAAAAACTTGGAGGAAATTATATGCAATTTCGCAGAGATCAAAGTGGGAAGAAAAGAATTTTAATTGTCAATGTTTGTTTAGCCTCTGTAAGTGTTTCTATTGTTTATAATTTGTTTATAATATTTATTGATCTAGTCCTATTCAATTTATATCAATTCGTTAGTCTCCACTTTACAGTAGCAATTTTATTTGACAAATGTAGACCTGTATTACGAAATTAATAAAAGAATTCCAATAATAAATGCTAATGTAATTTATTATAATCTACAATTACACATAAGATTGAGGGGAGGGGATTTATTTTATTGGAGTGGGGGCCCCCACCTTGAAAGTTTTGCCACGGGCACATTACCGCCTAGTTACGCATCTGCTATCAGCTTCCTATTTTTAGATCCTGGAATTTCATCTTCTTTCCTTATTTGAGGTACTAACAGGTCGCATTCGTGATTTTCCTGGTAGATTTATCAATGTTTATTTCCATTACATACACTCGTTTTGTTTCAACTGATTAGTTTTTTATTTTATTTGGTTTTTAACCACACGTCTTACTACCCATCTAGGCTATACACATACTATTTACGATAGTGTGTTAAGGATGAGGAAGGTTGAATTTAGACGAAGCGTACCTGCATTTTAATGGAGGATGAGTGGAAAAAAATTTAAGAAAAACCACCCTCAGGATATATGACCAGGATTTGAACCCCGATCTCCCAGTCATTGGCAATCTAGTCTATTGCGAAAGTAACACCTCTAAGCTAGTGATATTTAACCTGAGGTACGTGAAAAATAAGTATATACGTACATATATATTTCTCATTTAAGTCTTATTATTCAATATATATGTGGTTACAAAAAACATAAAAAGGATGAATACAATTGCTTTAGCCCATTTGACCACCGAAGTGGTCGTTTCATCATAGCTACTTTCGCGGGGCCAGCCTTTGAACAAGTACATGTGCTGATTTTCTTCTCAGAGAGGACAGGACATTTCACCTTCTCTAAAGGAATCTTAAAAGCTTACTAAAGGATAGATAGGTAGGTCCCTCCTTAGCCCACAAAGCTCGACAATACAATGTCTATGAAGTTTGATATTATCTCTTAAGGCCCCCACCAATGTAGACCACAATAAGAACGTTCAATAGGTGGGGCCCTCCCTACCATACACTAGCCCCCCCCACCCCCACCCCAACCGATCACGGACGTAGATAACTCAAACCATTTGATTTATTGTTCGGTGTCAAACGGAAAGTTCTTCTTGTGGTTGGTATTCAATATCACCAGGCAGCGCTTCATTCACAAAATGAACAACAAGAAATTACGTTCTATGTATAAGTATTCATTAGACCTTCCAATAAAAAAAAAGCCAAAACCTCGTTGGTCACCCCAGAAGTGTAGGAGGAATCCTGGATAGAAACATTTAATTCTTTTCCAGAAGTTTTTTTTTTTCAAACTACAGTAGTCTCGGAAACTCGACCTAATATGGATTGAGATGGTGTCGAGTTTTACGAATGAGCTCGCATAAGATGAATGTTTACTTTGTCATGTTTACTAAACAAGGATGAATCATAGTACAGTATCGAAAATTATAGGTACAGCTGTACTGTACTGTAGTATTGTACGGTACAGTAACATTAATACATACGTTATATCCCCTTTGCTTGTTTAGTTGTGAAATACACGTTCCTGGTGAGACTGTAACTATACTGGAGAGAGTTGACATTTTATTTTTGTAAGTTTATTAGATGCATTCAGGTTGAATCAAAACTCTGCACTTTGCAGTTTCAATTTTTTTTTTGTATCTTTACAGCACCTGTATATCATCAGTGTCCACAAGAAGGTTTTTTGATACATGTGGGTGGATGGGAATATATATTTTGTCCCCTCACCTGGAAAAAATTCTGTGAGCGCCACTGCAAGTATATAAAATGTAGGTATTTAAAAACTGAAACTGTTTGTTGTGCTCTTTGATGAACAGAGATGTTCCACTTTTCTCAATATATCTGTAAAAGTGTATATTATTTCATTTATTCTTCTTGGTGGAGTCTTTCTGTAACAATGTGTATTATTTTGTTTCAAAAATCTCGAGTTTTGAGTAAATGTTTCTATTCTAAGATAAAAGAGAGCTGTGCGGTGCACCATAGCACTTTTGTCTTAGCTCTAAGCAAGTTATCTAATTCATTTTAGAAAACGTTGTCAAGGGTTATTAAGAACATATTAGGCCTAATTGGTTAAATAGCAATAATATAACATTATTATGATTCTTCAGTATACTAACAGTGACAACCTCAAGTTTATTATAATTTTATTGGGGAGAATTGAATAGAATGAATTATAAACTGACAAAATGTCCTTTTTAAATTAAAACAAATTGGCACTTGAAACAAATTAATCTAGGGATTTAAGAATAATATTAAATTAGAACAATTAAACAAGGAGAAAATAAATATATAGATAAAATGTTCAAGAGCTAAGAGCCAAAAAGCACATTATATAAAATAATGAGGAAATTTCCCCAAAATTTCACCACTGTTATCATATTGTTTCCAGTGTGTACGATAACTGAGGGCGAAGGTTTAAATAATTTAATTGTAATAAATTAAATTTGAGGGCTTGGACAACTTATTGAAATAAACAAAAAATGTAATCTTGGAAAAGAGAGAAAACCCTAAATTTTCTTTGAATATGTTGATTCAGTAAAGACAAAATGTTCCTCCAAGTCGAAACATTCATCAACAACAAGCAACCAGGATTTCCTCTTTGTTTCATCAATGAGGGCGTAATTCTAGTTTTAAAATGTGTTTATTTCGAAGAACCTATTTTTAAAATACACAGATAAATTTTCACTATAACATAGAGGTTATATGAAACCAAAAACAATTTATAGGATGTATAATCTAAACTTAAATAGTCTTTACGGCATTTGTAATTTATGGCGATGGCTCGGACAGTTAAAAAGACATGACCTATCAACAAAGTTGTTTCCAAACCTTATACACCCAAAATAAAATTCAAGTTATTGTCCAAATTATAATTTATGTGATATTCCAACTATAGGGATATCTGTATCTATATAATACCTTATTAATGCCCAAGTTCCAGTTTTTTCCTAAATGAAACATTATCTTTATGCTGTTTTTCTTTTGTTTCCTGGAAAATTATGTTTAAGTGATGCATCTGGTTTTGAAAACAGACAACTCTCCAAACTTGTGTATTTGCGTCGCTCTTCCTCTAAGAGTTCTTCAATCTGTTGCTGATTATTGCATTGTAACTATTGTTTCAACAGAAAAAGGAAACGGTCTATTCGTGTGTTTTGTTTTAATGTACCTTCCAAATATAAATATATGAATAAATCTTAATTTGGCTAATGAATCTAATTATTCGTAGACTGAGCACCATCACTCTCTTAAAAAAAACTATTATGCCATTTCAATTACGAGTGCTGACATGAATGAATGCAAGTTTCTTTTAAAGTACTCTTGTCAAGTACTAATTAACTCTTCTTGGAAATCTCTGATCTATCCATCCAGCCACTTTGCTTATAGTTTCTTTACCGCGAGTTCAAAACATGCCCTCACTTCGTCGATGAAGAAAACAAAGAACTTCAATCAGAGGGAACCGCTCGTATGTCGTGATGTAGTGCATCTCATCGCCGTCATGGATCAGTGACGGTAGGATACCACGGAGGTTTTGTTTCATAAAGGAATGAAGGTAACGCTAGTACTCATCGGCATGGAACAACGAGAATAGGATGTCACGGAGGCCTGGTTTCATAAATGAATTAAGGTACCGCTAGTACTCATTGGCATGGAACAGTGATAAAAGGAAAATAAAATGGTTTTATTTCATTACTTCAATTTATTGGAAAAGTGACTATAGTTTCACTATTTCACTATGAACTTCCGAAAATTACCGAGCATAATTAATGAAACTAAAATTCAATTTTCATAGGAAGGGCTTTGGCTGACACGTAGTAAGGTTATTAGTGTGGTCATTAAAAAAAGCTATGTTATTAATATTATTATTGTTTTCCTAAATCGAGATATACTTTAAATTAAATACATATAAGTAAATTAATGATTTGATTGGGCACCAACTAACCACCCCTTTACTTTACTTAGGTAAGTAGATTTTTTTAAATAACCAAATACGTTTATTTCCATAAACTGCTGAGTGATATGTCGAAAAACACCCTCTAGCAAGACTTCTGAACTTTACCTAAAGTTTTAACTAAATTTGGACACTTACAACAATGAACTGCATATTCTCCTAGAGCTTATTCCTCTTGACATAGACATCAAACCTACTAACACTATCTACACATGGAATGCAAGGTTTAAAAATACAATGTACATTAACATAATAGAGAAATATGACACAATTTTATTTAAATGTTAAGAATGAAACAGCATACCTAAAAATAACCAAGAATGGTGATTGGCCACCCGTTTATTTATGAAATAAATCTCAACAAAAACAAAAGTTTAAAGAGTGAAATACGGTAGGAAGATTCCATTTATATTTAAATTGTAACTAAATAATTAATATCCAATACATTGGGAGTTGTGTAAGCTGATTGAAATAAAGAAAAAACAGTAAAGTTTTAAACAGAATAAAGTATTTGAAAGACTGAATCAACCATCTATTAAATTTATATTATAAGTACCTTTCAGAAAAAATCACATCACATTAGATCTACTTGCTCCCATTCATACGTCAAGTCATGTGATCTGTAGTTGTCACTTTGAATAGATACTATTGATACTTATAAAATAACACTAGTAGTATTGTAAAAATTTTCTCAATGGACCTCTGATGAAACTGAAAGGAAAATATTAGGAGCATTTGAAATTTTATGCTACAGAAGAAATTTGAAAATATTGTGGATAGAGATGATATTAAATACAAAAGTGCTAGGAAAAGCAAATGAAGAAAGGAAACTTTGCAAAAGTACACAGCAAAGAAGAGTTCATATGGTAGGAGATGTACTCAGACTTGTTAGTTTGACGAAGAAAATAATGGGAGATGTGTAAGAGAGAAATTCAAGAGGGAGACCAAGGCTGGAGTTGATGAATCAGATAACGGACGATGTTGGCTGCTGAAGGTTTAAAGAGAAACCAAATTTGGCCAAGTATAGGAAAAAGTGGAGATCTGAAGCAAGATTGATGACCTGATGATCAATGTTGAACCCAGAAAAATATGTTCGTAATTTCTAAAGGCTCTTTCTATTAAAATTAGACTAGATTATAGGCCTACACCAAATGGGTGGAATCACATATCTTCCGAGTAAGTTTTAATACATACATTAGGGTTTGGAACTACTAGTTAATTAAGGGAAAAAAGGGAGGTTGACAATTATTTAGTCAAGTATGAAATCCTTCCAGGAAATAAAACATCGAGTAAGATATGATTGCAGTAAGTGGACAGTACTTACTTTGTTAATCCATGCCATTAGATTTTAAAAGAGGAGTACTTAGCCTTTGACTTGGAGCTCACTTTATTATTATGGTACTTGGAAGAGAGGAAGAATTTGACTTTGTGAATATTTCAAATATACTTTGATCCATACAGAAATAAAAATTTAATTCTTATAGTGTTGAACCACTTTGGTTTGCCTGAGAGAGGACCTGGTTTCGATTTCTATCAAATACGCTATTTACACTAGTTTATTATATTTTTAGTATCATAAATTAGTAGTAATGGGATTACCATGTGTCTGTGTGTTTCTCTACTAACATTAATAGGCCTACAGCTATCAAATGGATTTCAACAAAATTAATTAAACATCAAAAGGCACCTCTATTCATAAGCTCCCCTTTAAGTTTTGTCTATATTATTTCAGCTCATAGCTTTGAAACTATTTAGGTGATTTTTTTAGGATTTCCTAGCCTCACTTTTACAAAAAGATATATTTTTGTAAATAAAACTACTAATTGGTCGTTAACGCTTGCTTACATATTAGTTTATGATAGCAAAACCATCGGCCGTACCTTATGAACAGGGCCGGACTTTGGTGATCTAAAAATGCTATGAAAAACCTAAAAAATCATCAAAAAGCTCTTCAATTTTTTTTATAAAATTACCTTTAACTATGAACAAAAACTTATATTGAATATACACTATTAAATCAAACACGCACTTTATCAATTAAAACTAATATACTATATATAGGGGCCTATGTGAGATTAAAAGCATTTTAGCAACTTAACTCTTGCTTTATATTAAATATAACGTTAATTTGCAAATATCTACTTCAGAATTAATAGCCACCCCCTTCCATCGCAACCCGCTGAGCAGCCAAACAGCTGCTAAACACGTGTTTTTTGCGGATCATATAGTTCGGCGTAGAGATACATAATTTGGTCTGGTAGCTTTTCAAAGCCGTCAGCTGTCAGCTGTAAGCTGTCGGTCAGCACCAAAGAAGCCATGGGGCTACTGTAGTTGAAGTCTCACCAGGAATGTGTATTTTACAACCAGACAAGCAAAGAGGATAAAAAGTTCATAGCCTACATTCAGTGTTGTGTCGTGTGGTGTTACCAGGGTAAGCAAAAATTAGTTTAAATTTTACCTGTGAATTGTTCTCATCACTCAGTAGAACAATCATTAGTCAATTATTGAGAGGAATACATTCCCATATAAGCCGTGTACCATGTACGTCACGATTTTATGACTGAAATACCTGGCACCCTCCAGCTCTGGGCCTTTATGGCGTCGCTGGGCCTCTATGGCGTCGCGGGCGTAGAGCGTCAGTGGCTCATTCCTCCAAAAGGGCAGTCGGTTTTTGGATGCTAGTTGTACTCCCTGAGACTAAATTCTCTTTCACCCGTGACCCCACATCACTAGTAGCACGAGTATATTCATGTGAAGTTGGTAAACCTTTGGTAAAAAGCTTTGTTGTCATTCTCGCTTATTTATCTCCCAGCGGCCTCCTCTGATCTTATTTTAAACCTGAGATTCTATCCTTCATCTATTCGCATTCCCTTTGAAATAGTTTCCTCTTTTTATTTTCTCGCTATCTTACAGGTAGAGAAAGTATTGTGATCGTAAAAAAAAATCGAACTCGAGATTATGAAGAATTTCGACGGTTTATGCCCCCCCCCCCCTCCCCCCCACCGAATCCAAAAAAGTTGTTTTTGAATTTCCGTCAGTTTGTACTTCGGGCTAGAGCCTAAACTATTTTACCAATTGGGCTAAAACTTGCTATCTAGGTTTTTCACATGGTTGCCGTGAGGGACTTTTGGATTTGGACACCTAACTCTAGAATTAAGGGTAGTTTACTGAATGGCAAAAAGAGAAAAAAGATATTTTCTCAAAATTTGCTCTAACAAATTTAATTTCCAAGGAATGGTAAATATTATAAACAAAATGGCTATTCTCACTTTTTCGGCAAAATTACGTTAAAAGTTCCAGTTTGTTGCATAAATTCTCGTTTTTTATCACATCTCCGAAAATTTTTAAGATATGAATTTACTTATCATTGAAAATATGTAGGGCTATTTACAATACAAATATTTTATTTGAAACGTATTTATATAAAACCAACAATTTTCAAGCTAAACACAAATATAGATTTTTTTAACTTTTAAAACAAGGTCAAGTATTGCGACCGTAAAAAAAAATCCAATCCGAGATGTTGATGGATGTCGACGTTTCGTGACCCCCTCGAACCCTAAAAAGTTGTTCTTGCAATGCCGTCTGTCTGTGTGTGTGTGTGTGTGTTTAACCCTAAAATTAAGAGAATTTTATTAAAAGGCGAAAAGAGATATAATTAATTTTCTCAAATGATTTTGATTAAAATTCGTATCCAGGTGATAATTAAGATAATAAAAAAATGGCTATTTTCATTTTCCCATGAAAATTACTTTTATAGTAATTTACAGAAGAGGAAATTTCCTTATCCCCGCAACGATTTAAGATACTAAATAACTTATCATTGCAAAAGTGTAGTACTATTAAAAATAAAAATAATTTATTTGGAATATATCATTATAAAACCAATAGTTTCTGAGATATTGGCGAATATATGAATACAATTTTGTGAGATCTAGTTGTACAGTTATACTACTTATGTTATAACGCAATAATTCTTTAATTCCCTAGAGTAAGTAAATATGTTAGTGTATCAAAATTTAATCTTCGTTTTCCTTTATCCTCTTAGAGGAAATGTTTGTACAACAATAATCTATCTCTATCATTTCAGAATAAATATAAATGAGGAATTTAATAAAAATTCAATAACCATAAGATGTGCAACCCCTCATAAAATGTCAAAATTTTTAGCTGGAAGTCAAATTTTAAAACGAAGTGTTGACACTTGTGGACACAATATCGATTTTTTTTGTCAAAATATTCTAGTGAGGACTTTAATTCTTTAAAAAGAAAATCATAAAATTTAAATCCGGGAGTCAAAAAATGTTTAACCTAAGTATAACACAATTTTTGCTTGGGTTTGCTAGTGTATATTATTTCGTTTCACATATATTACGAGTTTTGAGTAAATATTTCCATTTTTAAACTATGGAATGAGAAAGTCTATGCAGAATGAATGATACAATTTAATGATTGAGCATTATTTCTAAGATCACCAATTATTTTATTTTATTCCATGTATATTTTGTGCCCCACCCCACCCCCATTTATTTTATCAACATAATAATTTTAACTTTACTAAAAAAAACAAGGAGAGACCAATGTGACCTTCCAATTAAACTAGGATCCATCTGACCCATTTATTGTAACCTCATTGCTTCCCTTTGTCTATAATTGACCACACGCCACTGAATCGTAATATTTATTGATAAAATAAAATATGAATACATAGTGCACGCTAATACTTCACACAACACTAAGGACCTGTTCCATTCAAACTTAGAAAACCAACTGCCCATCCGTAGGAATGAACTACTGACGCTCTACGCCCGTGACGTCATATGGGCCCAGAGCTTTCTGGTGGTGGGGATTGTGTACCTCCGCTATCACATCGTGACGTACACGGCAAAGGAATGCAGAGCAGAGCATACGTATGGTTGGTTAAATAGGGCCCAATTGGGCGAGAACATGTCACAGGTACAGTTTTAACAAGGTCTGCTTCCCTTGCAACACTCCACGACACGCCACTGTCTACATTATCTTTCCATAACAACAATTCTGTGTTGAACAAATATGTGTTTGATTATTTTTGCACTAACAAAAGATGAATATTATTTTAAAATATATTTACTCAACATAAATACCCACCTAATATTGACTCAAATAACCGTAGATATAATTTAAATATCCAAATTGGTTATTAAAAAAAAAGCTAGAAAATGAACTAGAAAATATTTTTTTTTCCAACCAGCGGATCAGGAACAGAGTTTATGTACAAAAGAGCCATCGCCTTTGATGTTCCGGTAAAAGAGATGATATGTCAAATTCCGGTCCCTGCTCATGACTAATGAGGCTTTGTGCTTGATATGAAAGACTAAGAGATCTTGTTTCAATTTTTGTTGGAGTTAAAATTTAGAATTCCGCCAAGTGATAAAGCAGGTATGCAATAGGGGCTAAGGTTTCACTATAATTTGGTTCGTCCTACACCCTAAGTTGGCAGCGTATTTACCTATTAATCTAAGGGTAACGGATTTGACTCGCGACATGACTGAAATATGTTATCACTGAGGAAATGTGGGTTTCCCCTTTTTCATATGAATAACCCGCTGGGAGGCTGGATATTGTATCTTCTCTATATTTAAATAAATTAGTTTATAGGTCATGTTGATATAATCATTCTGTTTAAAAAGTGCACGTTGAATCACAAAAATTAAATAAAATAAAATGGGGTTAATGTCGCTAAAAAATCTAATTGAACATAGGTATAGTTAAAACAACCATTAGAAATATACATACCATGAGAAATATTCTGGTGTATTACACATTTTTTAATCATAATAAATATGTTTTAAAATATAGACCATATCCTTTAAGGCCTGTTGAACATAAGTTTCCCAAACCACTTAGCCAAAGCGAGCATAAACAAATGATAAAGCTAGTTTTGAAAAATCAAACGTTCACCTTTCCTTGTTCCTGAAGAAACTCCTTCATACTTTTTCAGTGGTTGAAGGAACATAAGGGAGGTAGTCACTTTGATAAATGACAAGACATTTATAATTCAACCCTTGCGTCAACCCCTAGCCCATTACTAAACTACCACCCCTCTTATCAGAGTCAAGCTTAAAAAAAGATCAGTTAGGAAACGTAGCAATTTTATTTCAATCCTCCCCCTTCTGACAAGTACAATCTTTGTGTTATCTAAAGTTCCCCTTATTTTATATTTCATATGAAAATGTAAAAAGGTTGTCTGGCTACAACTATAGAGAGGGTGTCTTAAAAATGAACAGTTACTTACATTTTAAAACATAGATATGTTTAGCTCAGCGATAGCTTTCTTGACTCTAATACAAATGACCAAGAATCGAATTCAGGTTGAATATATATGTGATGGTTTCTATAACTGTACTTTATTCACACTCCCCCAGACAACATAGTTTGGTGCCAATTCTTCTAATTACTATTCTCATATTCCTCCTTTTCAGATTATCCTATTAGCACTTGTGTTAGCTGTAACAATAATAAAAAATAAATGGTACGGCGCACCGCACAGACTTTCTCTCTCTTTCTATAAACTCGTAAGATTTCTGAACGGAATAATGTACATTGTATCATCACCACTCCACATAAGAACACGCATAAAATAATATACAATGATATAGAATCAATGAGAAAAGAGGCGCATCTTTGTCCACCTAAGAGCATTTCAAACAGTTTAATGTCTTCCACAAGGGTCAACACTTCGTATTAAAATTTCGATTTCTGGTTAAAATTTTAACATTTTATAAGGTGTTGCAGATCTTCAAGTCATCGCATTGATATTTAATTATTCATTTATACATTTTGACCAATAAAAAATGTAAATATTGACTATTGAGTCTAAAATGGAGATAGATCATTGCTATGCAAACATTTCTCCTAAGAGCTTTAAGGAAAAATAACATACTTTTTTAGATACTTATATTTAATTACTCTATGGCATTGGAGAATTATTGCGTTAAGACTTAAGTAGTATATGTTTACAACTAAAGCTCACAAAATTGTATTAATATATTTGCAAATATCTCAGAAACTGTTGCTTTTATAAAAATATATGTCAAATAAAAGTTTTTTATTTCTAATAGTCCTACAATTTTGCAATGATAAGTTGTTTAGTTTCTCAAATAGTTGTGGAGATACGGAAATTAACGCTTCTGTAAAGTACCCTAAAAATCATTTTCATAGGAAAATGAAAATAGCCAGTTTATTTATAATCTTAATCAACGCCTAGATACGAATTTTAATCAAAATCGTTTGAGCAGATTTTGAGAAAACCAAATTTTTCTCTTTTCGCCCTTCAGTAAACTACCCTTAATTTTAAGTTTTTATAGACACACAGACAGACGGCATTGCAAAGACTATTTTTTAGGGTTCGGGGGGTCATGAGACGTCGACATCCATCAACATTTCAGGTTAGTTTTTTTTTACGGTCGCAATACTTAAACTTTAATGTCCAAAAAGTTAAAAAAATTCATATAATTGCGTATAGATTGAAAGTTATTGATTTTATAAAAATATGTTTCGGATAAAATATCTGTATTATAAATATATATACATATTTGTAATGCTAAGTAATTTCATATCTCAAATAGTTTCGGAGCTATTATAAAAAATGTTAATTTACGCATCAGACCGGAGCCCTTAAAGCCATTTTGCCGAAATATTGAGAGTAGCCATTTTGTTTGGAATATTTATTAATGTTCATAAATGAAATTTAATCAAAATCGTTAGAGCCGATTTTGAGAAAATCGACTTTTTCTCTTTTTGCCCTTCAGTAAACTACCCTTAATTTTAAGTTTTAATAGACACACAGACAGACGGCATTGCAAAGACTATTTTTTAGGGTTCGGGGGGTCATGAGACGTCGACATCCATCAACATTTCAGGTTAGTTTTTTTTACGATCGCAATACTTAAGCTTTAATGTCCAAAAAGTTAAAAATATATATATAATTGCGTATAGATTGAAAATTATTGATTTTATAAAAATATGTTTCGAATAAAATATTTGTATTATAAATATATATACATATTTGTAATGCTAAGTAATTTCATATCTCAAATAGTTTCGGAGCTATTATAAAAAATGTTAATTTACGCATCAGACCGGAGCCCTTAAAGCCATTTTGCCGAAATATTGAGAGTAGCCATTTTGTTTGGAATATTTATTAATGTTCATAAATGAAATTTAATCAAAATCGTTAGAGCCGATTTTGAGAAAATCGACTTTTTCTCTTTTTGCCCTTCAGTAAACTACCCTTAATTTTAAGTTTTAATAGACACACAGACAGACGGCATTGCAAAGACTATTTTTTAGGGTTCGGGGGGTCATGAGACGTCGAAATCCATCAACATTTCAGGTTAGTTTTTTTTACGATCGCAATACTTAAGCTTTAATGTCCAAAAAGCTAAAAATATATATATAATTGCGTATAGATTGAAAATTATTGATTTTATAAAAATATGTTTCGAATAAAATATTTGTATTATAAATATATATACATATTTGTAATGCTAAGTAATTTCATATCTCAAATAGTTTCGGAGCTATTATAAAAAATGTTAATTTACGCATCAGACCGGAGCCCTTAAAGCCATTTTGCCGAAATATTGAGAGTAGCCATTTTGTTTGGAATATTTATTAATGTTCATAAATGAAATTTAATCAAAATCGTTAGAGCCGATTTTGAGAAAATCGACTTTTTCTCTTTTTTCCCTTCAGTAAACTACCCTTAATTTTAGGGGTAGATATCCAATTCCAAAAACCCCTCGGGGCAACCCTATGAAAACCCTAAATATAAAGTTTCAGCTCAATCGGTAAATTAGTTTAGGCTCTAGTTGGAGGTACAGACAGACAGACAGACAGACAGACAGACAGACGGAAATTCAAAAACCACTTTTTCGGATTCAGAAATCATGAAACGTCAAGATTCATCAAAATCTCGAGTTCGAATTTTTTGACGATCACCATACTTTCTCTACCTGTAAGATAGAGAGAAAGTAAAAAGTAACAACACCTATAGCTTATTTCCTGACATCCTTTAGCACCTCTAGCTTATTTCACGACATCCTGAAGCATCTCTAGCTTATTTCTTGACATCCTGCAGCACCTCTAGCTTATTTCCTGACATCCTGAAGCATCTCTAGCTTATTTATCGACATCCTGCAGCACCTCTAGCTTATTTCACGACATCCTGAAGCATCTCTAGCTTATTTCTCGACATACTGCAGCACCTCTAGCTTATTTCCTGCCATCCTGAAGCATCTCTAGCTTATATCTTGACATCCTGCAACACCTCTAGCTTATTTCCTGACATCCTGAAGCATCTCTAGCTTATTTCTTGACATCCTGCAGAACCTCTAGCTTATTTCACGACATCTTGAAGCATCTCTAGCTTATTTATCGACATCCTGCAGCACCTCTAGCTTATTTCACGACATCTTGAAGCACCTCTAGCGTATGACACGCCTCCCTATTGAGTAGCTAGATTATTCTACCCCATGTGACTTGTGAGAAAATTGATGGTCACACATCCCCTACCTTGAAGGGAAGGGGTGAAATGTGGGTAGAGAGAAAGTCAGCAGAGGGAGGTATAATGAAAAAAGGGGTTGTATGAGGGGGAAACATGATGCAATTATTGAATTAGATGGACTAACCTCCAGAGGTTTTTCCAAAGGACTGATATGGGGGAGTTATTTGTATCAAGTTCTTGGGCGGGGTTGAGGGAAGTATTTAGATTAAAGGTGGGTGGAAAAATGAAGTGTGTGTGTGTGGCAAAAGCGATTTGTAAATGATACTGTTTAGAAAGTGTTGAAGGGAAACCAAATTTTTTCTAGGGTGATTAATATCTTCGATTTAAATAGGACATAGAAAGGAAATAATACCGGAAGCACAGGTTAAGTGGTCGACATGTCTCACTCTGATATAAATTCTCGTGGTTTGATTAAAAAAAAAATATCATGTGTGACTCTGTCCTTCCGCAATCCTTTAAGCCCTTTCCTCCACGTAACTGTTAATCACCCGCTTCATTGGATTAACGGTTTAAGGTGTTACTCCCATGTTAGACTGGCCTGCTGATGACGGGGAGATTGAGGATCGAGTTCTAGTAGGGTCTATTGAGGGTGGCTGTTTCTAAATGGTTTCCCACTTTCCTTCCATGCAAATGCGTGTAGATTACCTCTAAAATGCTTCCTTAGTCATCCCTACTCCATTATAATTATCATATATGAGTTAAGCCTGAACAGGTAGTAAGACGCGGTGATAAAAAATGACCTAATCATCCACACCAATGGGTACAGTCTCATCTTTTAGGTTCGCCGTTTGGTGAACAGGAGGTCTGGGTTGAAGTCCCAGCCATGTATATTTGATGTGACTTCTTCCTGTAGGGCCTACATTCTCACCGCAAATACAGGTGCATCTCTTTTGAACTTTACCTTCCTCGAACCTATCCCAGGAGTATAATAAAATGTGGATACCCCCGAACAAATAATAAGATGCAGTTAAAATTATTAAATAAAGAAACATAATTCCCCTAAAAAAGTAACCAGTCCATCACGTATCATTGTTTGAGTGAACTTCAATCAGGTCTGATAGCGATGTGCCATACCTCAGTGATTTCAAAAGACGATTAGAAACGCAACACAATTTTAGAACGAGCCATCTAACTTGAATGGGCATAAAAATGGAAGAACGTGCCTAC
The DNA here is from genome assembly GCA_902151455.1 of Timema bartmani. Lineage (NCBI taxonomy): Eukaryota > Metazoa > Arthropoda > Insecta > Phasmatodea > Timematidae > Timema > Timema bartmani. Next base: position 204,597 of record CABFWB010000440.1, on the reverse strand, counting down.
TTCGATGGCCGCGTTGTCTAAAGTGCAACCTCTATATAGACTATATTGCCGATTGGAAGATCGAGGTTCGAATCTTGGTCGGGTGTACTGTGGGTGGTTTTCCACTCTCCCTCCACGCAAATGTGGCTACACTTCCTATAACTATAACCGTCCTAATAACTAAAATCATTAGCGTATCTGGTACATAAGCATATAAGCAGTAATAAGACATGGTGCTAAAAATTGATAGATGGGACTTTTTTAATTTAATTATTATTTGAGTGTGTTCTTATAAGTTCACTACTAGGCCTACATAAATATAATTTTAAAATAAACTGATATATTTCTCATAATGAAGCGTCCGTCCCTGGTTTCCGGGCTCCTATTGATGACATCATTATAATTAAGTCACAACGACGTAAATTAAACATGATTAACGTAGAGTATTCAAATTTTACGCCTTATTTCGACCCCTTCTCTTGTTTATTTTAACTTTCTCATTTTTTTACGTTTTTTAATTACAAATTTCTATGTCTCCAAAACATTTCGCAACCTATCCAAAATCATCTGATGGCCCACCAGTAGGTCGTGACCCATATTTTGAGAACCTCTGCAGTAGCTTAAAAAGTTAATAAAAATGTAGTAAGAATATTAAACGAGCAAGGCTTGTCAGAACTGTATTAATTATTTAAAAAGGGCAGTACTTTAACAGTTTTTATATAAAAACATTGTTTTCCTGTATAAAAATAGTTCATTTCTCTTCGCATGGTGATATAAACAATTATTGTTGAATATCTGTTATGAGCATAGCAGCATTAGAAGAGAGACTTTTTAAATTAAGAAAAAAATTTTGTCATTAAATTCCAGGACACACTCGAAAGATATTTAACAACTGTTGAGTTCCCCATTTGAAGAAAATTAAACTAGTTTTGTACTGAAGCAATATTTTATTTCTTTTGGTCAAAAAAAGTTTTGCTATAAAAATTGCAAAACAATGACCTTTTATCGCGTCTCCGAAGACCCTACCTTAAGTTGTTTGACTCTCACAAAAGCACTTCTTGTGTTCTCAAGAGGTCTATAATTATTTTTTTTAGCACTGCGTCTTACTACCCATGTCTAGAATTAATGATAACAATGTGAACGGGTCTACATACCACCTCCTTTACCTGCTATTAAAACAGTAAGTCTTCTTAAACGCGAGCGATAATGTCGCATTTCCACTTGAAATGTCACCGAATAATTCTCGCCTCCTCTTGTAACACGAGGGTTTTCCGTTCCAGGTTATATTATGTGCTCCTGAAGAGGTTCTAAGAGGTACTTTCATTGGATCTCTAAGTATGTCCTTATATTCATTTACTAGTCTGGTTATTAAATAGTGCTATAAATCTGTACCTTCAACACACTGTCATGGTGTGGTTTTTTTTGCCTGGGCAAACAGAGTTGATTTGAACTATATCTGAAAAAAAAAACACTTCATCACTTATTAAGGCACTCATTGGCAGTGTCGTGTCGTGGAGTGTCGCCAGGATAAGCATAGCTGGACCTGTGTTATGTTTTCATCATTCAGTAAAGCACTCATGGGCAGTGCCGTGTCGTGAAGTGTCACCAGGATAAGCATAGATGGACCTGTGGTATGTTTTCATCATTCAGTAAAGCACTCATGGGCAGTGCCGTGTCGTGAAGTGTCACCAGGATAGACATAGATGGACCTGTGGTATGTTTACATCACTCAGTTAAAGCACTCATGGGCAGTGCCGTGTCATGGAGTGTCGCCAGGGTAAGCATAGATGGACCTGTAGTATGTTTTCAACACTCAGTAAAATACTCATGGACAGTGCCGTGTCGTGGATGGTTGCCAGGGTAAGCAAAGTTAATTTAAATTGTACCTGTGAATTGTTTTCGTCACCCAGTAGAACATTCATTGACAGTGTCTTGTAATGGAGTGTTGCCAGGGTAAGCAGAGTTAATTTAAACTTTACATGTGAATTGTTCTCATCACTCAGTAGAACACTCATTGGCAGTGTCATGTAGTGGAGTGTTGCCAGGGTAAGTAGAGCTAGTTTAAACTGTACCTGTGAATTGTTCTCATCACTCAGTAGAACACTCATTGACAGTGTCGTGTCGTGGAGTGTTGCCAGGGTAAGCAGAGTTAGTTTAAACTGTACCTGTGAATTGTTCTCATCACTCAGTAGAACACTCATTGACAGTGTCGTGTCATGGAGTGTTGCCAGGGTAAGTAGAGTTAGTTTAAACTGTACCTGTGAATTGTTCTCATCACTCAGTAGAACACTCATTGACAGTGTCGTGTAGTGGAGTGTTGCCAGGGTAAGCAGAGTTAGTTTAGACTGTACCTGTGAATTTTTCTCATCACCCAGTAGAACATTCATTGACAGTGTCTTGTAATGGAGTGTTGCCAGGGTAAGCAGAGTTAATTTAAACTGTACCTGTGAATTGTTCTCATCACTCAGTAGAACAATCATTGGTCAAGTATCAATAAACATAGACACCCATGTAAGTCATGTAGAGCAGAGGCTATGTATTATTGGTCAAATGGGGACTGAGTCTGTGAGAACACATTAAAGAAACAGTTGTAAAAAGCTTTGCTTACCATGACCGCAATTCACAACACTACACTATTCCATCACTATGATAAATTAGTATTATATTGTCCTTTTTTAATGACCAAACTGAGAATAAAACAAACTTTTGTAGCAGATTAGTGATCTTCCAAGATACTCGATCTAATTTTGTTAAGGTTTTTGAAATAAGATAATAGGTTAGACAAAAATATTTCCACCGAAGGCAGAGTCAGAACTAATTTTTCTTTGACTTGTGTGTAAATTTATTATCTCATCTAAGTTTTTAATTTTTTTTTTCTTTCACTGGAATAGTTTGGTAAAACCTTATAATGTTTTAAACCAAATAAAAATTATGTATAAAATCAACTACTTAAATCCTTGGTAATATTAATAATATCTATATTTTTGTCTCTATTTGGGCTATCCGTACTTATACCTACACAAAGAAGATGATGCTGTGATGCTGGCACCCAGCTGGGATTCAAACACCAACCTCTTGTGACAGAAAACACCGGACTATACGATCTTATAATTTAGTCTGCGTATATACTGCAATTAAAGAAATGTTGTAGGAAAGTATGAACTAACTGATGGAGACAGGGAGAAGATATGGCATAGAGCTCAACATTGAGAAGTAAAAAATAATGGGGGAATTCAAAAAATAGAAAAGCCACTGAAAATTGAAGTTGGAATCCAATAGTAGGAAAACGTTGAACAGTTCAAGTAACTAGAAAAATCAGCTGACAAAGGATGCCTACTGCACCAATTAGGTTAGGTCAAGGATCACCATGGCCATGGAAGCTTTCAACAAGAAGAGTTTACTGATGACCAGTTAGCTGAGTTCGGAACTTAGGAGGAAATTGATGAAATGCTACATTTGAAGCATCATGCTGTATGGAGCATAAGCTTGAACTTTTGGAAAGATGGAAAAGAAATACTTGGAGAGCTTTTAAATGTGGTGCTGTAAAAGATTTGAGAAGGCCAGGTGGACAGATAATGTGACAAATGAAGTCCTAAAAAGTTTGGGTGAGAAGAGAAACATTTTGGATGTGATTCTTCGGTAAAAAGCAAACTGTATTGGACACAAACTTAGGAAGAACTGTATTCTGAATGACGTCATAGAAGGAAAGGTTGGGGTAAAGAGAAGCTTAGGAAGAAGGAGGATTCACACACAGGATGACTTGAAGGAAAGAAGTAAATCATGGGAGCATAAGGAGGAAGCAGATGACAAGGTGCATTGATGGTTTGAGTTCAATGACAAAAGGAGTGGACCTGTCGTAAGTCAGAACACCTAATAAAAATAATAAGCTACCGTTGCGGATGATACATATATTAACTATTAATATTATAGCTATTTTAGTATTCAAATGTTTCTGGCGAGTAAAAACCTTCTAGTCCTTGTATCGATCTTAAAAGACAAACCTCCTGACTTGACTACAAGATAGACATCTTGATATTTTCATCGCTGCTCAATGTTTACCCGAGCAAGTAATGAGGTTCTCATGTCAAGAAGAGTTAAAACAATTAAATTATCACACACTCACTTTGATAGTACAGCCATACAAACACAAAACTTTAAATGAGATGGCTTAATGCGCCTTCTGAGAAATTCTCCGCTAGCGGAAAGATTCAAGCTTCTGATCAACTAAAAACTAAATCTATTTAAATTGTGTTTTTTTAGTTTTTCTAACCTTTTGTGAAATCCATTGAAAGTTTATTTAGGAATTCCAAACTACTAGATATATCAGTTTTAATTAAAACCAAGATTCCATGGTACATTTAAATGTCCTCCTTCCCCCCCTTATCATATAAAAGAAATCATATATACATATCCTTAGAAATAGACTATGGTCGATGTGATTCTAAGATATTCTTGCATAAATAAACTCATTATTTAAACATGGCTTCCTAAATTAGATTCATTGATAACAGTTTTGTCATTCATTTGTTCTACCTCCTATCAGCTCTGATCTCTTAATTTCCAGTGTCAAAGTAAAATTCAACTATTTTTTTAGAACACTTTATAGAGACACTAAAAGTGGATGGTATGAGAACTTTTTTTATTGTCTTTTTAAAAGACCTAAGCTTCGAGTGTTCAAAAGGATCTTTTCTTAAAACATTCATTTCATAAGAATTTAAAAAAAAAAACACCAGAATTTGTTTCAATGCAAAAGGAAGGAAAAGAAGAGAAAGATAAAATAAAAAATTAAACCAATTATCAGCAACAAAGACAAAGATGGAAACATGATAAAAGAACCATTTCCCCCGTCTTCTGCTCTATATTCTAGTTTAAAAAAATGAGCTCAAGACTTAGTAAAGCGAGCAAGAAATGTGAGAAAGTAGAAATTACCTTTGAAAAGGGTTTTCAAAGCAAAGGAAATCGTGATTAAAGAAAGTTCCCATACTGGTTTACAATCTCTAGGAAGTTGTGTCTCGAGTATTTAACGTGAAAGTGAGGGGATTGGGGGAGGTCAGGCAGTGGTTGAATTGAGGATCAAATTGAGCCGCTTCCGTATTGAAATTATTCTTTTTACAACTAAATATATTTTAAAATCGTTCAAAAATATGCAAAGATTCAACTTTTGAGTAAAATCAAAATATTAGTTTCATTGTAAAAAAATGGTCAATTTATTTGATTCGACTTAAATTAGTAATTCAATTTGCAATGACAGTATTTTTCTTTTACTATATTTCAAACATAATAATTAATATTTTCTTATTTAAAAAAAATTGTTTTGTTACTAGAACCAATCAGTTTCATATTAACTCACACATATAGTCTCTTTAGGTGTTTGTTTTAACAGTAAAACTTTCTTTTAAAATTAATTCAAATTAGAGATTTATTTGAGATTAAGATCCAAAATTGAAGATAAATGGGATTATTTGAGTACTAAAGAGTCCTAGTATTTCTATAAAATGTCGTTAAAGATTATTTAACCAAAAATTAAATTAAATCAAATTTTATGAATATAAATTAACAAATCAAATAGTTTTATTCAAATTATGGAATTGTAATAGCTGTGAATTTCTACTGAAGGATTCTTTTTCTGGGAAAAAAACTACCACTTTTCTTCTTTTTATGCTAGATTTTGGTATTAATGTGGGTTTTATTAGTTCTTTACCGTACCAGGGACCAACTGCTGCTTCTCATAGTGCAGATATAGCTCAGTGGATGCTTTTATGGCTGACATTCTTAATCCTACCAGTAAAATCAGGGCTCAAGCTTGAATCCGGGTCGAGGGGGAAATTTTTCAATAAAATGATCTTGCATTTTATTTTCAGGAAAATCCTGGTGCGTTTTCTAATAATTACACTGCATACTTATACCATATTTGTAATGAGAGGGGTAGATATATGGCAGAGGCATGGCTTGAAGGGTAGTGTTGCCAGGGTAAGCAGAGCCTATTTAATATATAGATGTAATATTATGTTCTAATCACTCGGTAGAACACTCATTGGTTAGGTATCCACGGTAATCTATTACCTTGTAGGTGTATGTAAAGTCTGTTCACCGTAGGAATTGTTTTCTGAAAGGCCTTTTTCCCTACCAGAAATCTATTATATGGTAGGATATTGGTAGGAAAAAAGACCTTTCAGAGAGTAATTCATACCGTGAATGGAGTTTATGTATCTAAAGTGCTTAACATTCACATTCTTAACAGAATTGTTATAAAACTATCACCACACAGCTTATAAACTGGCGCTATTTGGTTGTCATATGGTTTAAGACGCTACTTTCACAATAGACTAGACTGCCGAATACCAAGATATTTGGTTCGATTCCATTCGGATGAACTAAAGGGGGGGGGG
>CABFWB010000440.1:176909-196231 GCA_902151455.1 Timema bartmani | reverse complement strand
GATAAAGTGGTTTATGAATTTCCGTCTGTTTTTCTGTACGCCCGACAAGAGCCTGAATTATTTTACCGATTTGGCAAAAACTTGGTATCTAGGGTTTTCATAGGGTTAACCCGAGGGCTTTTTGAAATTGGATGTCCAACCCAAAATTTAAGGGTAGATTACTAAAGGGCAAAAGAGATAAAATCGTTTTTCTCAAAATCGGCTCTAACGATTTTGATTAAATTTCATTTCAAAACATTTATAAATATGCCAAATAAAATGGATACTCTCAATATTTCGGCAAAATGACTTTAAGGGCTTCAGTCTGATGCGTAAATTCTCTTTTTTTTTAATCATATTTTTGAAACTATTTAAGATATGAAAAAATGAAAAATATATTTTTTATAAAACCAATAACTTTCAAGCCATACGCATTGCAACCGTCAAAAAAATCTAACATGAAACTTTGTTGGACGTGGACGTCTCAGGCCCCCCGAACCCTAAAAAGTGGTCTTTACAATAACGTTTCTTTGTGTGTCTTTTTAACCCCAAAATTAAGAGTAGTTTAGTAAAAAGAAAAAATAGAAACAAAATCGATTTTCTCAAAACCGGCTCTAACGATTTTGATTAAAATTCGTATCTAGGCGTGATTAAGATTATAAATAGACTGGATATTTTCATTTTCCCATGAAAATGACTTTTAGGGTACTTTACAGAAGTGGAAATTTCCGTATCTCTCCAACTATTTGAGATACTAAATAACTTATTATTGAAAAATTGTAGTACTATTAAAAATAAAAAACTTTAATGAAACATTGTTTTATAAAACCAACAGTTTCTGAGATATTGGCAAATATACTAACACAATTTTGTGAGCTCTAGTTGTACAGTGATACTACTTAAAGCTTTAACGCAATAATTCTCTGATGCCATAGCGTAAGTAGATAAGAAAGTCTCTAAAAAAGTTTATGTTTTCTTTCTTTCAACATCTTAGGGGAAATGTTTGTACAGCAATGATCTTTCTTTATCATTTTAGATTCAATAGTCAATATCTACCTATTTTATTGGTCAAAATGTATAAATGAGGAATTTAATAGCAATGCAATAACAATAAGAGGTGCAACCCCTAATAACATGTCGAAAATTTTAAACCGGAAGTCGAAATTTTAATACGAAGTGTTGACCTTTAGGGAGCCAATATCAATATTTTTACTTTCCCGCTACCTGAGAGGTAGAGCAAGTATTGTGACCGTAAAAAAAAATTACTTGAGATTTTGATGACTCCCAGAACCCTAAAAAGTAGTTTTTGCAACGCCATCTGTCTGTGTGTCTGTCTAATCCTAAAATTAATAGCAGTTTACTAAAGGATGAGAAGAGACAAATTCAACTTTCTCAAGATCAGTAATAACGATTCTATCTCTCTTATTTTAAACTCAATAGTCAATAATTACCTATTTTATTGGTCAAAATTTATAAAAGAGAAATTTAGTAGCAATGCGATAACCATAATATGGGCATCCTATAGTAAAATGACGAAAATTTTAATACGATGTGTTGACCCTTGAGGACCCATTATCGATATATTTTATTGGTCCAAATATACAAATGAAGACGTTAATTCTTTAAAAATAAAATTATAAAATTTATAACCATGACTCGAAAAAGTTTTACGTATGTATAGCATAATTTTTTCTCGTGTTCGCTAGTGTATATTATATTACGAATTTTTAGTAAATTTCTCAATTTTTTAAACAATAGAGTGAGAAAGTCCGTGCGGAGTTCCATACCATTTATTTTAAATAATCAATGCAAAGTTGTCTATATGAAAAATATTATTTGTGTTCTTAAAAATATGAATATGAACTTTTGTTATTCACATAAAGCTTTATAGACACTAGATAATTATTTTTAGCGTGTTCTAAAACAAGTTGTTTAGGAAGATATTTGGTCCAAAAGGGGATGAGGTTCCTGGATAGTTAAAAAGGTTAAATAATGATGAGTTGCATACTCTGTACTCATCACAAGACTTTTTAGGATTATCAAGTCATGTATATTACGGTAGGAAAGACATGCAGCGCTATTGGGAAATTCTAGAACATGGTTTAAGGTATTTACTGGGAAACCCAATGGGAAAAGACCATTGGGAAGACCTATATGATACAGAATGGGGGATAACATTAAGATGGACTTTAAAGAAATAGAGTTCAATGAGGTGGACTTGAAAGTACTAGCTTAAGTTAGGTATAGGGTGTAATGAGGTGGGCTGATAGAACTAGCTCAAGATAGAGATAGGGTGTACAGAGGTGAACTGGATAAAACTACCTCAAAATAAAGATATGGTGTATTGAGGTGGACTGGATATAACTAGCTCATTATAGGGATAGAGCGAAATGAGATGGACTGGATAGAGATTAAACAAGATAGAGATAGAGTTTAATGAGATGGACTATATAGAACTAGTCCAAGATAAGGATAGAGTGTAATGAGGTGGACTAGATAGAATTAGCTCAAGATATAGAATAGAGTGTAATGAGGTTGACTAGATAATTCTATCCTAAGATAGGGAAAGAGTGTAATGATGTGAAATAGATAGAATTAGATCAAGATAGGGATAAGTGACGTACTTTTGTAAGAGCGGCAATGATAGGTGGCGTACTTTTGTAAGAGCGGCAATGATAGTTGGCGTACTTTTGTAAGAGCGGCAATGAGCTTTCAAGTTCATTATGCCATAAAGTAAGTAAGATGATTAAAAAAAATTAGTAACAATCATTATTTGAAATTAAAAGCCCTTCTTAATAGTTTGTACATCCTTCAAGTGAAATTTAAAAATTGTTTAAAACAGAGAATAAGTATGATTAAATATTTAAAGAAACATACCTTGGGCTCTTGATACCTATTTATTTCAAGATCCCATCAGCGATTTAATTAAATAAGTCCCCATAATCGCATTAAAATATAATTTCTCTCACCTCTAATAGTGAAAAAAATATAATAACAATAATGACACTCGATTCATACGAACAACCCTTCAAAATACTATTAAAAAGCAAATGAAATTTGTGAAATATAGTCTACACAATATTTTTTGTGGAAAAGAGTGGGGTTCATTTAATTGTCATCCTCACAATATCCTATACCACCCCGACTTTAAAATCAATGCATTCATCAATTATCAACCCTTTTGAAAACAATGCATTCAAACCCCCTCTTAGCCACCAGCCTAATCCACCCCCTCCCAACCACCCATTTTTGCTTCACCTCTGAAAAGCCCCTCACCCCCATAACAAATAGAAGGAGCCCGTGAATAGAATATACGTGATATTACGAACACGGTAAATTAATAATGCTACGCAATCCCCCCTCCCTTTTACCCTACCCCCTAGAAACTCCTAACCCTATGTGTCCCTGGGTAATGTAATTATTAACGTTATAGTTAGGGGTTGTGAAGGTCGTAGAAAGGGTAGGGGGAAAGGGGTGGTTTGCACCACCAACTCATTGCCACTAATGAAGGCGTTCCTAGAATATGAGATAATCATTGGAGCGTATGGTAAAACTGGTGGCGGATGGTTGAAGGGGTTGGGGTGGGTGGTGTGGGGCAAAGAGGAATCTCCTGACAAACATGTGCGACGTCAAGGCGATATTCCTCTCCGCCTTTATAGATCAACAGGATATTACGTCACACTGACCAAACATGTGACATGACGTCACTTCATATTGAGCTCTAATTTTAACATTTTTTTAAAAATTGGGTGGTGGGGTGGTTATGGTAGGAACCACTATTTTAGAAAAAAGATTATGTATGCGTCTTTCTTTCTTGTATGCGCGCGCAACTTCTAAAGATCTAATATATATGACTCTGTAGGACATCACGCAAGGATTTATGTTGTCACTTCATATTTGATATCGCTCCGATGACGCCAAAAGTTGATTTCCTCGTCTTTCTCTCTCTTTATTCTTAGTGTTCTTTCTCTGCGGACCACCTAAAAAGAAGCGGTCTGGTCTGATTAGTGTCTTGGTACTAATTTTTCTTTTTAATAAATAACTAATTTATGCTTCATGGTTTTGTTCACTTTTTTTTTCTCTACAAGCTTTGTCGCAAGAGGTTTTTTTCCCCCCCTTCTGATGTAATACAATCAGTCGATTTGGGCGTGGGTCGGCGTGTTTTGATTCTGTACATTAAACCGTAAGCGATTGTGAGAAGAAAACTGGAATCGTTGTCATTGCTTTATTTGGAACTAATTAGATCATGTTTCTGATGTTAACTGAAGTGTAAACTTTAAAACTTTGGATATTGCGATTGCATTTGTTAAATTTATATACAGGATATTTTTTTTAATCTGATCATTTTTCTTAGGACCGCGTTTTACTACCCATTCGGGTTATACACTAGTTAAAATTTGTATGGATAAATTTATTTTATTTGATGTTTATTTATTTGGGGTGTCTAACGTACACTTTTTGAATCAACTTATTATATCAGAAGAATTGAATTTCTATGAGCGAGAATGAAAGCATCTACAAATTCTGCCATGAAAGGTATTTTCACATTACTTTTACATGCCACAATCGACATATGACTGACGGTTTTACGTCCTCTCCGAAGGAAGTTGTGCTACAGTTTCTTATCGCTCAAGGAAAATCAGTCAACCCTGTTAAGTGTTGCAGTTTCTTTGGAGTTGGAGGCCGAGGCCGCTACTCTTGAAGTACTTATAGTCGAATTACATTGTTGTGTACTTTTATCTCGGGTTCGTGTACAACAATTCCATCGTTAGCTTAGGAATTATGATGATGATGATGTCAACCTTTCCTTGATCAGACCAGTTTAATTTTTTAATATAAATAAAGTAGTTTTTATTGGTTTGCTTTAACGTGAGATAACTTGTCTCAGAACTATTACAGATGTTTGTTTACGTGACAGCTTAAAGTTAAAATTAGAGATTAGCGTACGCGGATCCTAGCTGCGGCAAGGTTGGACCTAGTTAGAAATTATTTAGCACCGTGTTTTACTACTTAATCGGGTTATACGCTTAAATACTAACTACGCTAATGGATTATGAATTGGGAAGGTTGAATTAAGAGGAGGTGAACCCACATTTGCGTAAAGGGAGAGTGGAAAATCATATAGGAACCCCCACAATTCACCCGACCGAGATTCGAACCTTGATCTCCCCGTCCTCAGAAGTTCAGTTCAACACGAAACTAACGCGTTAGCCAACTACGCCACCGAGGCGGGCGAGTGAGAGATTAGAGAAAAACGTATCTCAGACCTTTCCTACAGTAAGGTTGCGGACCGAATGAAGAGAGGAGTTCATTTTTCCTTGTATATGTTTTGAAAGTAATTTTTCTGGAAGGTTCTTTATTTCCTTCAATTTCACTATGCTTGCATTAGCTTCTAGAAAGGAGGAAGAGAGAGACATAAATATTTCCCGGAGTTGTTGTGTTTCAAAAGTATGCTATTCGTAAGAGGTGCGGGGGAGAGTGAACAAAAGAAAAAATTTTGCTGGCAACAAAAATGCATTGTAAATAACATAAAAATAAATAAATGATCACTCAGATGTGGGAGAAGATTTTCTAACAAATTTGAATGCATTGAGTTTAATATTCCGAAATTATTCATTAATTTGAAATATATTAAGGGTGGGAAATTTTGATTAGTTGAATCATTACGAAATAAAAATCTATATCATTACACCTGGCTGGGTTAGAACCTACGAACATCGGGTCCTGAGGCGAGTACAATTTCCTTCTCACATCCTGTAAGCGGCTTAACCTCTAAGAGATGAAAGTTTTTTCAGCTAAATTTTGAACAGGAAAATCTTTCCTCGGTGTTGGCTTGGGGTTTATTAAGTAGGGTAAAAAAACGAAGATAGGAAAGGCCAAGGGTGTATTAAAATGAAGATTCAGGGGACCCAGACTCCCCTAGGGGGTGGGGGGTCCATATCCACATATGCAAACGTTTATTGACTAAAGGTCTGGTAGAATTGGCTAGTGGTCCACACCCTCTAAGAAAAATTAGATTTCCATGCTCTATATAGATCCTATTACATGTATACAGTAGCTCCATGGCTTCTTTGGTGCTGACTGACAGCTCACAGCTGACAGCTGACGGCTTTGAGAAGCTACCGGACCAAATTATGTATCCCTACGCCGAACCATATGATCTGCAAAGAACATGTGTTTAGCAGCTGTCACTTCTGACAGTCAAAATTTAGGTATATACCTAAATGTTGACTGTCAGAAGTCAGCTGTGAACTGTCGGTCAGCACCAAAGAAGCCATGGGGCTACTGTACTTACATATACATACGGATCAAATAGCGTGTTTGGGGTTTAGTGCTGTAAAGGCTATGACTGAGAAGAGAGGAGGTCAAATTGTTAGTAGTTTATACTTAAACTTGCCTTTAAGTTATTTTTGTTGATTTTCCACTGATTGAGTACCAGGGGAAGATCTCACCTTTAAGGTTTTAATTATTTTATTTATTTATTTTAAACACCACGTCTTACGGTACCTTCATGTTATACGCCCATGTACTAATTACGCTAGTGGTTTTATGGATAAGAAAGGCTACATTTAGAAAAAGTGGGCACGTATTTGCGTGAAGGGAGAGTGGAACTCCATTTTGGTAAAACCACCCTCAGTACACCCGAACAAGATTCGAACCTCGATCTCCCCATCATCGGCATTCTAGTCCACTGCGAGAGTAGCGGGTTAGACCATGCGGCCACTGAGGTGCGTGATTATAGTATTGTAGTACTAACATATCTGAGCCAACGTTAGTGACATTCGAGATTCCAAAGAAAATTTAAGATTATAATTTGAAATTTAAATTTTAAAAATATAGTATCTGACCCATCTCTAATGTTATATATATACCTCGACTTATAAGGTTTACTAAGTGTGTCAAATACAAATATACTCTCCTGAATATAAGTGTTGATTTTAGTACTATTATTATTATTATTATTATTATTAGGTGTTCTGTCTTACGACAGGTCCATTCCTTTTGTCAGTGAACTTGGACCGCCAATGCGCCCTGTCGTTTGTCCCCTCGTTCAGCTTCCAGAATTTTCTTCTTACCTTTAAGTCAGCTAATATTTGAATCCTTCTTCTACCTAAGCTCATATTTCCCTCAACCTTTCCTTTTATGACGTCATGCAGACGACAGTTTCTCATATGGATGTGTCCGATCCAATTGGCTTTGTACCGAAGAATCATACCCAATTTTTTTCTCTTCTCACCCACTCTTCTTAGAACTTCTTTATTTGTCCCCCTGTCCATCCATCCATTTGAACTTCTCAAGTCTTCTCCAGCACCACATTTTAAAGCTCTCCAAGTATTTCTTTTCCATCTTCGTAAAAGACCAATCTTCAGCGCGATGCTTCAAATGTAGCATTTCATCAATTTATTCCTCAGTTCCAAACTAAACTTGCTGGTCAGCAGTAACCTATTCTAGTTGAAAGCTTCCTTGGCCATAGCATTACAGAAGGATAAAAAGAAACGTCACTTTGAAAGAACTACAAGAAGACGCATCAACCGATGTATTAAATATTCATCATAATCCCAATCAACTTCCCCCAACTCTCACAAATACACATAGTGACTTAGCACTTGTCTTCTAATGCTCAGTCTACAGTTCGTTTCCCACTGAGACATTGGTCAAAAGTTCGAGTCTTGATATGAACGTATATTTATCCTTTCTGAATTGTTAGCCGAGGGATGGGGTGATGTGTCCAGTTTAATATTGGGCCAATTGATTAATTCATGTAATGATAACATTAGAAAAGTTTTTAAAATTATCTTTACTTACCAACCTACTCTATGGCATTAAGAGCTCGAAAGTTCATTACCGCTCTAACAAAGTACACCACATTTCCTTATCTTGAGCTAATTATTTCTAGTTTATCTCAGTTCACCCTATATTTCTTAGGTCTATCCAATGTTATTCTCCCATCTGTGTCTGGGTCTTCCCACTGGTCTTTTCTCATTGGGTTTGCCATTCAATACCTTAAACGCGGTTCTAGATACTCCCATTCGCGCTACATGACCTGCTCATCGTAACCTGCAAGATTTTACTACCCTAACAATCAATATAATACATATTAAAATACTTATCAATAAATATCAGAATATTGAATATAATATTCATTTATTTTATGTATATCTTGATCACCAATGAGAAATCTCAACTTCATATCAAAGTAGTATTTTTTATTTTGACCTATTTTTAAACAACACGTTTATAAAGAAACTTCATTCGTCAAGCAAACAAGTATTTGCATTAAAATATCAAGTAATAAATAAACACACACATTATCACCTCTTCTCCTACAAAATATATTCATTAATTTAACTATATATTATTTTAACTATATATTATTTTAACTCCATGAGTACATTTTTTTACTCATTCTTTTCACTATTAAATATCAAAAAGAATGCCTCCTACCCTCCTCTTCCAAACACCTTAAACTTTTATTCCTTTTTTTCCGCCCCGTTTTGAGGGCCATCTTTAAAAGCATCGCCATTCAGGTGTAAAATATTTCTACTCATTGGCAAAGCGAGCATAACAGGGGCTAATGAGTAGTAAAAACTTTGATACTAAAAAAATAAAAGTTGGTTTAACTTAAATTAAAAAGGACGACAGAGGACGCAAAAAAAAAATGTTTAAAAGTAATAAAAGAAAATTTAACTTCAAATGCTTAGAGCTCTTTTTGTTTTAAAAAAAAACACGCCATCGTATAAAGATGACCAAAAAAAAAAAATGTTGTAAAGTAACGTGTACATTTTCTAGTGGCTTGTCTCTATTAAGATCTATATCTGCACAGTCATTGGAAGTCCTGTGATCGATAAAACGTCAGGTCGATTAGCTTAACTGAGAGTAAAAATAATTGAACGATTATTAAGTGGTTTTGCCCTTTTGCCTTTGAAGCGCGGTACTCCGCCCTTAAAAAAAAGTTTATGGTGGAGAAACCTCGAGGTTAATTCGCCGTGTCAAATCTTTGAATTAAATTAAGTGATGGCGGGCCTCAAGTTTTATCTTCCCTCTCACTCTACCATTCATATATTTCTATTTTACCTTATGTAACCTTCATTTAATTAGCTTGTATGTTAACAACATTTGATTTTGATGGATTAGATAAAGGGATATATCGACGTAGATAATTTTTCAGGACATAATTTGAGATGGATGCGTTATGAAGCTTTCAGATTTATTCTCTGGGAAAAGTTAAAGATAAAGCTATCTAGTAGCTTGGGCTTTCAAGAAATATCCAACTCGATATGCTTATCTATATTTTGAGTTATTTACTCTCATATGCATGAATGAGTAACAAAAAGAGGCCGCTTACATTTATATGTATTTTTGTCCTGTCTCGGATAGTGAATTTTTGTGTATTATATTGTCGTATTTTCCTGATCAGTGGTTTTAAAACTGTGATACGCGTGCCTCGAAGAAATCTTAGGGAGTAAATAAAATTTAATATATAGGCTTACCTATGGTGTATATTATTTCATGATAAGTACTGAATAATCAAGGCTATATTTAGATATAGCCACAAGTGTCCCGTACGTAAGTATATGCGATATGGGAGTTCCATTTATTTCTCGCCCTCTCTTCTAAATATAGATGATAAAATATAACTAGCATTTGAGTGTCCAAAGTTGAAGATAAATGATATCTGGGGGTACACGAACCAAAAAAAGTTTAATACCCCTGGTCTAGATATAGCACAAACTGTTTTAGATTTAAGTATTTAGGTATGACTACTGCATATTCAAGTTAAGCTACTGTTCTGTTATGAATTATGAATTTATCTAGAGCTTTAAATTAAATTAAATTAAATATAGTTTAAAGATTACTGTTACACACAGGAGCTGAACCTGATATATTAGGTTTAACGCACCAATACCTTTGCCTCTGCGCTGTCCAGAAATCGTCTGGTGTTTGGGTTGGTTACGCATTCATTGTTGAAAGATGGTTTCTGCGTAGACCAGTGTTAATAGTATCGGTACACTAAGCTAAAAATCCTGGGTTCAATTCCAGTGTAGAAGTGTCTTTTTAACTATGTTTAATTCGATTAAAATGTTTACCCAAAGACAGCTATGTCCCTATCATGATTATTTTTTGGTGCTATATATATCGACATGTCCGTTGCCTTGTCCCAATTGAGTCCAGAATATCCCATCATTCAGCTTATTTTTACATCCTGAAACTTCATTTTCTTTCCTTGTTTGAGGTCATCCATCATTTGCATTGGTCGTCTTCTGGTCCTCTTTTCTCCTTTCCATCTTTCCATCTCTGACATCACTCAATAATCCATTTCTTCTTATAATGTGTTTCGTTCATATGTCTTTTCTTTGTAGAATTACCTGTAGAAAGGTTTTCTCTTCTTCATTGACTCTTTCAATAACTCCATTAATCACCTGATCTGTCCACTTTATCTTCTTTATTCTCCACCGGCAGCACATATAGACTTAACAAATATTTATTCTTCCTTTTCTGTAACCAAATACAATTACCGCTATCACTTAAGTCCTCCTAAGCTTAGCTTTGTACTAAAACATTCTTCTCATTACCAATTTAGGCCAGTGAGCTGATTGTACTTGATACATTATTGCTCCCAAGTGTCTTCAAAGCTACGATCTTATGTTCCTTGAATAACGAGGCCTATAGGAATGATAAGATACACTTTCTCCCCCCTCAAGAAATATGTGACTTACTTTAAGCCAATAAGACGAGGGCGTGCTTGCTGCTGTAAAGGGATGGCGCAGGGGTTGAAAATGTCAAACTACTGGCGCCTCTTTCTGCCCCTCTCCTAGCCTCCCACGTTGTTTTAGGAGTGAGTTTGGGGAGGGGGAGGAGTGATGTAAATGAGGAATCATGACCAGAAGGATATTACGTCGCCTCAAGAGGGTTCAGAGAGGGGATAAAGAGTGACTGATAATGTTATCAAGGACAGACCGGCCACACCGACAGACATGGTCTGAGGGTACACAACGTCTGGTCGTGGGCATAACTAGGTTTGTCCTGTAATTATCTGGGCAGTTCAGAAATTGGACGGTCTTATGGTTGGATATCAGTAAAAAGTCGCAGCCGCGCTTCAGAGTCACACTCGCAATATATATCGTCATGGGTGCCTATAAATGGGTCCAGCCCCCCCCCCCNCCCCCCCCCCCTTAATATTTTGAAATATTCACTTTTTGTTGTTATATTTTATGAAAAAAGTCATAACTTTGTATTTTGCATTTGGCTGCAACTTGCTATTAACAACTTTGAATCTTCAATATCTGAGATAACAAAGAGGAAGGGTGGGGATTGCCATAGCCTCAGTAGAGGGGATTCCTCTCCATTCCTCACCCCCATTTTGAAAACCCACATTGGCCCCCTTGCGCATCGCGTTTGTCAAACTTAAACGAGGATCGTCTACTATTAAATGTCAGGAGATGTCATTTCAACAAATTTAAGTACATAATTAGAGTCATATTAAAGAAATATTATTTACAGGTATTTTAAAAATATCTTATTATAAAAAAATATTAAGTGTGTGCGAGTACTGCTTGAATTCGACTCAAAAGATTTTTACAAAACTTAAAAAATTTGAGTATTCGAAATTTTAGATATTTTTTCAAAAATTCCTGGTTTAATTTATCTAATGGAAATTTTAGATATAATTTCATAGCATCGAGTCCCTCAGTAATTCTTTTTTGTCTAGTTAAAAAAATTATAAAATAATTGTATTACATTTATTTAAAGATTCAAAGCTGGTTGCCTGTAAATTTTTCACAAAAAAAAACAACAAATTAACAAATAAAATATATTTTCACTTATTTATGATCTATACATGGATTTATTAGAAAAATTCAACTTGAAATATTTTTATGCAAATATTGTATAGTAATCAACTTCGAAAAAAACTTGTTTTCATTCAAACTTGTAAGAACTGCCTACTCGCACACCACTAAGAAATAGGTTTCTATCTTGGGTCATAACATTTATCATCTAGGTGTTTACATAAAATTATAACTGTAGATAGAAAAAATCAGCATAATTTAAAAATGTAATTTCGTATTTTATATGATGTTAAAAAAGTGCTACCTTCATAATCTTGTACGTGTACCGGAATGATAGGGGGCTGGCTAACTAATTCGCTCTTAAGGAACTGAACTCAAAATTTACAACAACAAAAAATTAGGGATAGTGGTGAACAGGACCTTCAACATTTCCTAATATTTAAAACCTAAATGAAATTTGGTTAATGTCAAGACTACTTAAGAATATAAATAAATACCTTCCTTCATCCTACATTGACAAATCATGGTATGCTTGAATGTTTAAATCCCCTTATCTGAGCACCCCCCCCCTCCTCCTAAAATCTCTTCCTCTTATAATACGTTTCCGGATTCAAGTCCTTGAATATGGAACTTACTGACGTATTCCAGGAGCTCAGAATAAGCCAATACGAACATCTTTCCTCCTCCTATTTGATGCAAATGTTGACCTGGCTTCAGGTGATTTGGAGACGGGTTCGGTTGAATATCAAGACAGTTAAGGTGAGGATATAGGGAACGTTAGCTAACTGATATTATTTCTGCAGTTTCTATATCAAAAATAAATTTGACCAAACTAAATAAAATATTGCTCAAGTAGAAACATAGAATTTAATTTTATTCGCATTGTGATATCAACAGTTGGTGAATATCTGTCATGAGTATAGTGGTATTAGATGAGATACTTTTTAAAGGAAGATAAAAAAGTTTTCATTAAATTCTAGGACAACCATGACAGATATTAAACAAATGTTGATATCACCTTGTGATAAATAAAATATATCTCTTTTGCTGAAAAATAGTAGCTCAATCTTTATTTGTTGGTCCAAACACATCACAATTTTCTCTTTGGATGCTGGTCATAACACATCTAAATTGAGATGCCTAAATTGGGGAGAATTTTTTTTATTGGGATGCTGCTATTGTTAATTCTCATTTAAATCAATAATATTGAGCATAATTCAAAATTTAAAAGGTTAAGCTAAATTCGTGAAAATATTGTCTACATTTTGTTTCGCGCATGATAAAATAATGTTTAAATATGTTTTGTTATGTATTATAAGCTCAAAACCGATAAAATGATCTCGAATATTGTTTAAAAATAGCCATTTCAACTATTTAAGTATGAGTTTTGATGTTCATTTTTTCAAATAATGGGTTCATGATTAATGATTTTCATTTTAGTGAATAGTAGCACAAAGCAAATACATAAGTGAAGCTATGTTTTCATTTTACCGCTTAGTTCTGAGGATATAATATATAAAGTAAACTTTTATGTATTCCATCTATCTTTTCACATTCTTACAAATACAGTAAGTTCGTTTATGTTTCCATGTTGATACTTAATTTTGAGGGAATGATATTTCAAAGTAACGTAATGTTTTGTGTATCACATCTATATCTTCACATTCTCTCACACTATCACACACTCTCACTCACACTCTCTACCCTCACACACACACACACACTCTCTCTAAAAACACTCGCTCATTGGATCCTCTCTCATTTTCTCTCTCTCACACTCTATCCCTCTTTCTAACACACTATCTACCCTCACATACACTCTCTATCACACAATTTCTCTCACATCTGTATTATACTCTCTCTATTAAGCTCTCTCTCAAATTCTCTTTCACTCAAACGTTCCCTCTTTCTCAAAAGCCCTCTATCTCTCAAATTCTCACTCTCTATCTCTCAAATGCTCGGTCTTTATCACTCAAAAGCTCTTATTCAAACTCCCTTTCCCTCAAACTCTCTCTAAATCACTCTCACTCTATGTATCAATCTCTCTCTCTATGTTTCAAACTCACTTTCTTTCTCTCAAACTCACTCTCTCTCTCAAACTTTCTTTATCTCAAACTCAAACTCACACTCTCAATTTCTTTCTTTAAGTCTCTCTTTAAATTTTCTCTCCAATACTCTCTTTTAAACTCTGTTTTAGCCCTCTTTCACTCTAGTTTTCTCTCTCTAAACTAATCTCTCTCTCGCTAACTTTTTCAAACTCTCACTCACATGCCCCTCTCTTTAACACAATCTCTCTCCCAAAGTTTTACACAATCTTTTTTTCAAATACACACACACACACACACACTCTCACATATTTTATCACACATTCTCCCCCACATATTCTCTTTCTATCTCTCACATACTCTTTCTCGCTTTCTCTCATACACATTCTCTATCCTCACACACACACTTACACACATTTTTATATATAATGTAATAAGCCTGTTTTTGATAGTTGAAATTAAGAGTAAACGGCTTTACCGATTTTAACCAACGAAGTCATTTTAAAGGTTAGGGGTCCAGGATGACAGAAAAAATATTAGATTAAAACTAAAACTAAATTTTCCTTGCGAATTTCCCATATTTTCATTCTGTGTGGGCAGTGGCTAAACTACACTCTCAACATCCCAGTTACTTCCTGCATAAATTGGAACACCCTTGTGTATAAATGTATATATATCCACTTTCTGGTATGTATATAATATAATTATTTATTAATATATGAGGGTCCACTAGAAAATGGACGTAATATGTCAAATCTATACCATTACTAAAGGGCGGGGGGCTCTAGAAAGTGGATGTAGCATATTATCATTCTACGCCTTTGGGAAAAAAACAACATATCCTGTTCACTGTCACAATTTAATGTTTGAAGCAAGATTTTCTTAATGCCTTGGGACTACGTTAAAAAGAGTAAAATGTTCCTGTTTGGTGACCAAATCAATTTAAGCAGTCATTTTCATGAATTGAACCAAATACCTATTCAACAATGAGATGACAATTTAAAGGTTTAAATGTCTCAGGTAGTTTCAGGTCTTGTGGTTCATTTGAAATCCCTAATGATTTGATTTCATGGTGGATTTTAATTCGCAGGTAATTTAAAGTACCAGGTGATTTTAATTCCCAAGTGTTTTCAAGTCCTAGGTAATTTGAAGTCCCAGATGAACTCCCAAAGATTTAAAGTCCCAGTATGAAGCTCTAACTGGCGTCGAGGCGCTAGTAAAACAAACACTAATGCATCATTGGTAAAAATCGTTCCAAATTATATTTCTTATCCACGGCATCGAATTCTGCGTAACATTTTCAAGACACGCCATTCACAAAAAAAAAGAAAGTGTGTTTTCTCCATCAAAGACTCAAAAGGTATTTTCCCCTGAAAACCTTCTTCAGATAAAAAAAAGTTTCTTTTTCCAAAGTACGCTACACTATCTTCTTTCCCCGATAACTGAACCAATTCCATACATACGTTATATTTTCGCAACCACGGACTCCTTTCAATCGAGAAACAACCTTTATTCCAAAAATATAAGTTTTTCATTTTCATCTATTTGGAAGTATTTAACGTTCAGTATCTGAACCGACCTGAATTATGAGCTATCTTAAGTCTAGAACAGACACAACAATCAGCCACCTGGCGTTAATACATCTCTGTGAAAGTGTAAACCTATATTTTACCAATGACACATTTTTTGGCCGTGCTGGGAATCGAAACCAGGACCCTTAGCTTTATAGGCAGGCAGGCTATCAACTGAGCTAAGGTGTTAGACCTAAGATATAAGTAACCCGTTGTATTTATACTAATAATTTTTGGATCACTATTTTAATATGTTAGATCAAATATCTCTCAAACAAAATTCAATCTGTGGTATCCTTAAATTTAAATTTTGTACCCACTACGTCTTGTTTACAACCCGTTGGGACTGAACGCATTTTATCCACGCACTAGGAAGGGGGTGAGAAATGAAAAGCTTAAAAGAGATTTACCTGGTTTTTGCGTGGAGAGAGAGTGGGTAACCAATCATAAAATAGAAGCAGATTCACTAAATTTGGACGGGATTTAATCCTGACTTTCCTGACACCGGTACAACAAACTATATGGACCTTACGTTTAGTCTGCAAGCTCGTCTATTTGGGTGATAGGTAGGCCTATCAGCAGGGTTGTTACTAGTTGCTATTTTTACTTATTTATGAAAATCAGGTGCCCTTTTTAAACCACCTGATTANGCCATAAATTTAGCACTGTGAAAGAGGAAACCCCAATGTCAACAACGATTAATTCTTCAGCCATGCCAGGAATTGAACCCGAGAGCCTTAGCTTGGAAGGTAGACACGCTAACAACTGAGATAAGTTTTTTGACTTTGGGGGCTTACCCACCATTTCTTATTCTAGTATCTGGAGTTTGATCCTTAATGGAAGCACCGACTTATTTTATTCACGTGCCATTTCTCACTTTCTTTTATTTCAAATTCTGAATTCAGGTCCCCCTCGATGGGAGAGATAAGTGGATGGCCATTCACCATGCTTGAAAGGGAAATTTCCACGAGTCTTTAAAAAAATTATATATGTATATATATATATATATATATATATAGTTTAAAAATGTTAATTCTTCAGTCATATTTTAAATGTTATTATTTTCCTTTAAAGTTTCAGTACAACTTGTCTCGCTGTTATTACTTAGTAGGCTATACAGTTGGTAAAATTGCTTCCCCAGTTCTGACACCAAATTTCGTCGTAGTCCCTGTGATGATGTGATAATATGTATAAAAAATTCGCCAATTTGCAAATATTTATAGTCTTATTTAAGTTAAATTAGTGAATATTGTTCTTCTTGTTTCAAATAGTGAGCTAAAACTAAATTTGAAACGATTGAAATTGATAGCTTTAAGGTTCAAGTTTTATTTCATAAGTTATATTCAAGAATCTTTAAAAAATTCAAATATCATCATGATGAAGATGTTCCGTAGGCCTACAGAAGAGTATAAGAAGTAATTGTATGTAACTTACATACTTATACGATTATGTCATAACCCTAAGCAATGTTGAGATGTTGTTTTGATTTATATAACTTTCTTGGACGTATAGTACATGCTTAAAAGCACTGGCTTATTGAATATGATTTAACGAATTAGAAACATTAAAGAGGAATGCTGACTACTCATAGCAATGTTTGCTCTAGTTGTAGAGGAAAGCGTTCAAAGCGTGCTATAAAAGACATCGGGGCTGTCACATTTTTATCAATATTGTAGATGTAGACAGCTACTCTGCCCAACGTAAGGACCATATCAGATACATCTTCGGCTCATCAGTAGCACTTGTACTTAGAAGGCATCCATTGAGCCTAGGGTCCCGAGAATGAGTTCTGTAGGGGGTCCATCCTCCATCAGTTTAAGTTTCCACGAGCTAAGCTAGTTATTCCACGAGTTAGAGCGTCCAATTTCTTATATTTCTTTATATATTTTGTTTAAACATCACATTTTTTTATCATATTTTAGTAACTTCTATTAGACTAAAATTCGTATCCCCACGTATTATTTCAAAGCCATATAATTACCTTGCCTGTAACCTAACCCCTCCCGCAAACTATCCTGATAGATACAACCCACAGGAAGGGGTGTGGGGGGGATGGTCGTGACAATTTGTAATAATCAAGAAACCTGCTTCGGTAGCCCCATGGTCTAGCGCGCTACTCTTGCAGTAGACTAGACTGCCGATGACGTGAAGAGCAAGTCTCAAGTCTCGATCGGATGAACTGAGTTTTTTTTTTTTTCAAAATAATTTTTCGCTCTGCCTTCATGAAAATTCGGGTACACTGCCTATAAATGTAATCTCTAAAAATCATAAGTTTATAATTAGTACGTTAGCCTAAATGAATAGTGAGACACGGTTCTAAATGAAATCAATAAAAACCCCAAACATAGAAATCCAAGAAATATTGTCTTGTAATTATTTCCCTTAAAGGTCATAAATCAATGTTAAGAACAAGATTAGTGTGTAAATATAGGAGAGGGTGCCAAAATAAGATTTCTTACAAGCAGAAAATGGTGGTCGAAATAGCCTCGTCTGTGGCATTCCTAGAAAGATTCACTCTCCTTTTCCTGTGCCATTAGATTAGTTAGTGGGATATACAGATAGTCCAAACGTGCAATCAAACGTGTTGAGTTTCAACAAATGATAGTCTCTTTCCGCTGGTGACTCCTGGCTTTTATGAGCGTTTAGAGTTGGAGTGAGGATATTTATAGTCGGATTGACGTAAGATCAAAAACCTCTAGAGCGGGTAAAAAATAATTGTAAGGCTGCCATACTGGTAAAAAAAAAGCATCCCAAAGTTGACAGAAATTACACCCTCTATCATGGAACAATTGGATTGGCGTATGAACACATGAAAGTAGAGATATACCACAGTTTTAAACTACCAAATATGGTTGTTTCTAAGACGACCCGTCTGTATAAAAGGTTCATCAGCGAACAGGAAGTCGGCCATGTTGAGCGTTGCACGACATCGAAGGGGATAATTAACACTGGGGTCATTTATTCAGGTCTATTACCTAAACTAAGGAAATGATATTGATTGGATCTGACATTAGTTAGATGAGAGGTTGGCACGCCCAACTCCCCCGACTGACGAAGCTGAGATTCGATACCGACCATAGGGAGATTTGTCACAGAGCTCCAACCAACTGTAGTTTTTCTTAACCCCTATTTATAAATGGATCCTCACGAAGATTGTTTACAATACCCCCTCCTTTTCTTGTACTTTTGTGATAGTTTAAATCACCGATTGGTTGCACTATCCACAAAACATACCAACACATAAATAAATAAAATTAGCAGGGCCAACCATGAAATTCAATCTACAGTCTAAATGGATAACCCACGTTACTAAGTCTTACTACAATAAAGTTGAACTGGCTAACCCACGTTCTTAGTCTTACTACAATAAAGTTAAACTGGCTAACCCACTTTCTTAGTCTTACTACAATAAAGTTGAACTGGCTAACCCACGTTCTTAGTCTTACTACAATAAAGTTGAACTGGCTAACCCACTTTCTTAGTCTTACTACAATAAAGTTGAACTGGCTAACCCACGTTACTAAGTCTTACTACAATAAAGTTGAACTGGCTAACCCACTTTCTTAGTCTTACTACAATAAAGTTGAACTGGCTAACCCACGTTCTTAGTCTTACTACAATAAAGTTGAACTGGCTAACCCACTTTCTTAGTCTTACTACAATAAAGTTGAACTGGCTAACCCACGTTCTTAGTCTTACTACAATAAAGTTGAACTGGCTAACCCACGTTCTTAGTCTTACTACAATAAAGTTGAACTGGCTAACCCACTTTCTTAGTCTTACTACAATAAAGTTGAACTGGCTAACCCACGTTACTAAGTCTTACTACAATAAAGTTGAACTGGCTAACCCACGTTCTTAGTCTTACTACAATAAAGTTGAACTGGCTAACCCACGTTCTTAGTCTTACTACAATAAAGTTGAACTGGCTAACCCAC
>CABFWB010000440.1:164088-175689 GCA_902151455.1 Timema bartmani | reverse complement strand
GGAGGGAAGTAATGGATTTAATAGAAGGCTTCAGATTAGTTTTATTAATACTATTTGGTTGAATAGTTGCTTTTTATTTTCTTATTCAATTTTATTTTACAGTGCGTGTGTTGCTCTTAAAGTTAATGTTAGTCATGAAACCAATCTTTCAAACTATATAGTCGATCCTAAGTTTTAAAAATGACACCTAAACACGGGAATCAAACTAGGACCATATCAAAGTGTCGTGTTTTTTTTTCTTTTTTCAAATTTACGAGTATTATGCTTGATACGGCTACACCCATAGCTAACAGATAATTTACGTCTTTTAAGCTTCGTTAGTCATACATGGTACAATTAATTGTAGCCCCCCTCGGTGCCTGCATGGTCTAGGCCGTTACTCTCACAGTTGACTAGACTGCCAATGACGGGGTATACGAGGTTCAAGTCTCACTCAGGTGTACTTATGGTAGTTTTTATAAAATGGTTTTTCACTCTCCCTCCACTCAAATTCTGGTAGACTTCATATAAACATAACCTTCCTAAATCCTAAAACCTTTAGCGTGATTATTGGGTCTACCTAAGCGTATAAATCGAACAGGTGGTAAGACGCGGTGCTGAAATAAAGTTAATTGTATTAGCGTTTGCCTACCTCCATTATAATCAATTACCATGGTAAAAAAAACTTTTTATATACTCCATAACGTCAGTCAACAATTGAGCTATACCAACCGTGCAGGCGCCGTTTTCTGATGAAGATAGTGCCAGCTTCTGCGGATAGATTATGTCATGTAGTCAGCACTGCCAACCCTCAAGCAGTTAATCTCATTTTTCTAGACCGGAGCCGTCCCTTATCCATTCAGGTAGCTTTATACTTTAACATCGCATCTTATTACACGTTCTAGTTTTACGCTTATTAACTAACTACGCTAATGGGTTGAGGGATTTGGAAAGTAAAATTTAGAAGAAGTGTACCCGCATACACCCGACTGAGATTTGAACCTTGATCTCCACGTAATCGGCAGTGTATCTACTGCGATAGTTGCGCGTTAGACCACGTGGCCGTTGAAGAGGGTATCATTCAAATAGCTCCTCATTTGTCCTCACGGGGCTGAGTTGACCCCGTTCCAGACCCACTGATTCACCGATTAACGGTTCACAAAAAGTCACTCCTTATATAATATATCTTATAGGCCCTAAAAGTCAAAATTGACCACATCTTTCTAAAATGATGGTTACGCATGGCTTCGCGTACAACAACATAACATTAGATCTGCTATCAAATCAAAATAAGAAGGCTACCGAATGTTCACTAGATATTTTTGTATGTGTTTATAAGTAAAACCCATGTTTTCTACAGCTACCTATTTTGACAGACACAGTCAATTTGACGTCTTTAAGATATTATAATTATAGTTATAATATTAATAATAATATGGTGCGTCTGAGTTAAGTCAATCTGTAGCCCAGTTTGTGAAAATATTAGTCAGTATCAATGTAGCCCAGAGGACGCCCGAAAGTACATCCTTTCCGTGGAAGCTTTTTCCATGTTCCGATGAGATGATATGATGATGATAGTAAATACGAGGGTGTGGGGCCAGTGGAAACTCTTAAACCTAACTTAAACCTAGCTTAAACCTAACTTAAGCCTAGCTTAAACCTAGCTTATCAAACCCCGATTACCATTGGGATAGTTCTCCTTTAGGGAAAAATATCCAAGGAACTAGGTGGGAGTTGAACCTGGGACCCCTAAGCTCGTAGCCAGGTGTACTGACCCCTACACCACGTGACCGATTATCTTTAAGGTAAATGTAGCTTGCTTACACCGATATTGGCCACTCTAAAATAAATTAGGTATAATCTGAAAGACTATAGCGGTGATAGTCGGCCATTTTTTCAACCGGAAGTTATAGATTGAAACTCATAGCTATAAGCTAGTCGTATTTTGGTAGAAAGTAGCGTTTAGAAAATACAAACATATTCACTCAAGGCCAGCACTGATATTTTACTGTATTATAGGGGCAATTTATGATAATATAAGCAAAGCCAAAATAGATATAAAGAAAAGCTTATTAATACCAACAACATCACGTCAAAATATACGTTAATTTGTTTATCAGACATACTATTTTAAAATTATCCTATTTAGAGGCCGCATAGTCTAAGGCTTAACGCTTACAATAGATAAGACTGCCGATGGCGGGACGATTGGTGCTAAAACCCCAGCTGGGTGACCTGAGTGTGGTTTTACTAGACGGTTTTAAACTCTTCCTTCACGCAAATGTGGGTACTTTTCGACTCAACCTTCCACATCCCTAAAACACTAGCGTAGTTAGTGAATATTCGTGTAGCACGAATGGGTAGTAAGACTCAGTGAATACAAAAAAATTAGATTTATAAATATTAATGGTATTCTGTGTACACCATTTAATTCTTCACGCACCTTTTGGGGTACTCGTATCACAGTTCAGGAAACACCGGGTGTATTCCCTAGAAATGTGTGATGTAAAAATATTCAAACGTCATCATGATAATATTCAAATAATGACTTTCTATTTTCAGAACTTGGGAGTTCCCATATCCTGGTTTCAACTGAAGGTAAATTACATATATTAAATGTTGCAATAACAGTTGAATCTGCTTCACTAGTCGTTGACCTCATGACTTCTCTCTTTTTACTTGTCATTGGGCCGATGTTCGGGACTTTATGGTTCATGCGATATGCTCATTACACTCCAGACTATGTGATGATAAACCCGTCAACTTTGATGCATGGTGAAGGGAAAGGTGGACAGTGGAAGGAGGGGAAAAACCCGTCAACTTTGATGCATGCTGAAGGGAAAGGTGGACAGTGGAAGGAGGGGAAAAACGCTCTGATAAACTTGAAATTCTGACTGTCCAACAGGTCACAAAAAAGATACCTCAGCAGATATTGTCTAAGTGTCTACAAAACAATAAATAATTGGAACGGTGCACCGCACAGACTTTCTCTCTCTCTCAAAACTTTAAAATAGAGACATTGGCCCTAAAATGGTAGAACATGTGAAATGAAATAGCATACACTGTTACAGAAACATTGAGAAACGAGGAATATATCTGCTCACCAGAAAGCATAACAATTAATTACATATTTCTAAGTATTCCATAAAAACATATATAATATGGTTGCTTATAGCTTAGAAACTATTGTTTGAAAATATTTATATATTTCAGATTAAAACATATTTAATTTTACCAATATTACAACTTTACAATGATAAGTTATTTTGTATCTCAAATAGTTGCTGGGATATGATCAGAATTGGATATTTTTGCTCATGTACAGTCATTTTCATGGAAAAAGAAAAGTTGCCATTTGTTTTGTCATGTTAAACCGTGTCTAGATACCAAATATCATGAAAGCGGATTTTGAGAAAATCGGATTTTATCTCTTTTTGCCCTTCAGTAAACTACCCTTAATTTTAAGGTTAGATATATAATTTTTAAAAAAAACCTCGAGGGACCTTATGAAAACCCTAAATACCAAGTTTTAGCCCAATCGGTTAAATGGTTTCAGCTCTAGTCAGATACAGACAGACTGCAACCCGAAAACAACTTTTTCTGTTTTAAGGGGACATGAAATATCTACATTTATCAAAATCTCAAATTCAATTTTATTTTATGATTAAAACACTTTTCCCTTCGAGAGTCGAATCGAAAGAGAATAATAATTAATGGTACTATGAAATTGTACATAATCTCTCATATACTTACTAACTACAACAAGGGCGTATTGAGCTAATATTTCTAGGGAGGTCCACTAGAATTTTTTTTATACAGGTAGCCAATAAACGTTTTTATGCGTATATATGTACCTCCCCCAAAGGAGGTAAATAAAATTCAAGATGGGGGGGATCCTCAACCACTCTATTTCCTATGCTACGTCCTTGGACTGCAGTTTATTTAAGTTTGAAACACATGAAAGTACAATGTTATTTATAATGTAGAGCCCTTCTTTTCCAAAAATTAAAACTTTCCAAATAAGCCGTCAGAAAAAATACCTAAACTTTAAAGCTGGAATCAAGATTACGAGTATACCTCGAAGTATCACAATATAGTCCACATTACATATAAATGTCTACATTGAATGAAATCTAACATTTTTGTTTTAGCCCCACATACATACATTAGTAAAGACAAAAATAAACACATATGAATAGAGACAGACATACAGATATAAATGAATAAAGACTGACAGACAAACATACATACAAAGGGAAATACAGACATACTGTTAGCCATGGAGAAACACTGACATTCAGACAGCCATGGTGAAAGACAGTCATATATATAGCCTTGGGTAAAATATAAATATTGACAGAAATACGGACAGATATGGGAATATACAGAATCATAAGACTAACTTTTTGTTTTGGGGGGCACATAAAACTTCTATACACATGATAGTATCGAGGTAGAAAAATTCACGATTACAATATTATTTCTATATGAGAAAGAAAGCCGAATAAAGTATGAATCTTTAGGTGTGTATTTTTTTTAAATCACACATTCAAGAGGAGCTTATGCTAAGATGGGCCTCAAAGTGGTTTTTGTGACCGAATGAAAACTATGTTATTTTTCCCAATAAAAAAATCTAAAACAAAGTCTTTTAGATGTCATCGTCGAAAAGAATGACACCCAACTCTTCAACTTCACATAAACTGAGATTTCCAATTTTGATCATATCTCCGCAACTACTTGAGATAAAAAATAATTTACATTTGTAAAGTTGTAGTGCTATTAAAAATAAAAATATTTAATTTAAAATATATTTTTATAAAATATATTTCATTTGAAATATATTTTTATAAGACCAACCAATAATTTCTGAGCTATAAGCATATATATACCGGTATATGAAGATTTTAAACTGGTAAAATTGATTGTTATGCTCTTTGGTGGACGGAAAGGTTCCTCTTTTCCCAATGTTTCTGTAACAGTGTATATTATTTAACTATGCTCTTTGATGGAATGATGCTAATAATTTATTGAAGAAAAAAAATCCAAAGCTCTACTGCATATGAGCTTTTACTTTCTCCTCTATAACATAAACTCTTGAGACTTTTTTTTTTCAAGCAGACTATACATTTTTCTTGACCTGAGGGTGAGGAAGGGATTCGTGGGGGGCCCACGCGGCTAGATGGATGGTAATAGAGAAGACACTGTTAGGGGTGGTTTTCGTCGCCGTGCTTTTCCTACCCCTCAACCCTCTGATCCTCCAAGAAACGCATCCTCCCCATGAGACGCGACTGGCGGAGTTCCCCTCCTCAAAGGCCTGTTCCTCAGGACCAGGAACACACTAGCGCCACGGACGACACAAACCTGATATATTTATTCTACCGGCTGTGTCTCAATAGAGACAGACTGTGTGATACGACACACTCAGATCTTGTGCAGATTTTAAGAAAGAACTATTATCATCTCTATTGGATATATTTGTCGATATATACTAAAGAAAATGAAGGGCTAATGGATATAATTGCATGTCTTAAGGAATAACTTTATCTTCTCTATCTCTATTGCCTAAATTTTTTGACAAACACTTAGGAAATTGAAAGTCTTTTGGAGAGAAATGTAGATCTTAAGAAGGAACTATTCTTTTCTCTATCGCTCTTGGCTACATCTGTCGACAAATACTGAGGAAAAGGAAAGTCCTATGAAGAGACCTGCAGGACTTAAGGACGAACTATTATCTTCGCTCTTTTAGCCATGTTAAACAACAACCTCTTTGGAGAAGAATTATATTATCTCTTTTTTGACTAGCTTTCTCCAAACCTTACCGTTCAAGGACTTTTAGAAGAGATGAAGTATGAAATTGCAATAAAATGCTATTATCGTCCACAATTATCAAGCGTAACAAGATTCAACGTATTTGAAGAAAGGCATAGCACCCAAGCACAAGTGAATGGCGGCAATACTTAGCCACAGTAGGCCTTCAGTTTTCTCACAGGTTACAATTGAGTGTAGATATATTAAGTAGAGATGTCCCACCTGGCCTCTTATCGGTCAGTTCTAGGAGTAACTAAATAACATTTCATTAGCAGGCACTGATAGGGTATATTCTAGAACTGTCGAGCTGTCACTTTGGACAGTTCTATGATAAATATACGTCGATCTAGGTAGTATTAGGATAAAGTGTTCGTCTCAGGGCCTTGTGTTCATGAGTTCAAACCCAGCTGAGGCCAACGTATTTTTTTTGAGTGATAAAAATCTGAAGCACAACTTACTCAAAGAGGGAGTAAAGCCAACGCTCCCATGTCGATTGTGGCATGTAAAGTAACTCTGAACGGTATGTGAAAATATGTTTCCAGCAAACTTGGTAGGCCCTTTTGTGCTCGCTCATAGAAATTCAGTGTGCAAGGCAACGGAGCACCACCACATATCCTGAACTCCCCAAGTTTATGGTATTTCTACCAGATGGTGCTGGCAGCACTAACCAGCCGAAGGGCTGAATGCATGGCCGGCTCCGAATGGATATAAAATTAATCACATCAACCTTCGGGTTGTTGACTTGAGAAGAAGATATATTTAAACATTTTGTATGTGATGGCAAGAATATATGTATTTTTAACAAACATTTAAAAGTGTTATGATCTCAGTATTTCCAGGTAGTTGACCAAACTTTCTTTCACAGATATTAATTTCTTTTGGTTGCCATCTTGGATCCAATCAATATCCTCTGCAAATGTGTTTTTATTGTAACTATTATTGCTGATGTAGTTGACATAACTAATTACTCGAATATGTAAATGAGTTGAAACTACCTTGGATCAATATTATTTTGAATAGTATGGCTACCAAACTTTGGACTGTAATTTCAATAAAGCTAAATCACCAATAAATCTTTCTTTAGAAAACCCAATTTTATGAGGGCAAGGAAAGTTACTAGATCTACTTTCACGTATTCATAAGGGAAGTCATGTAATCCATCAGCTATCAGATATGATAGATAATATCTATATATTTAAAATATTGTAAAATATTATCAATTTTGACCGAAGAAAAAGGTCGTTTGTTTTTTTCTAGACGGTCCTTGCTAATTAAATCCAACTATAGCTTTGACAATGTCTAGGTTTTGGTAACATCGTAATCAAACAAGTTGTGCCATGCTAAATAATTATGTGTATATATGCATATGTGTGTCAAAATAATTAATTAAGTCAATATGAGGTGATAAAAATTCCCATTTTGCGGAAAAAAAAAGTTTTAAATTAAAACTCCCTGGCTAATCAAGTGCGGGTGATTTTCAAATGTTCCCTACATGCTATTCTGGCTCATACCTTCTAAAACAACCCTTCACACCTTTCCATTGGAATAATAATAAAAACTATTACGCAAGCCCACGATAGACCGATACCGATCAATCAGCAACTCTCTGTTGGTGAATATTGTTCCAACTTCTGCGGATAGTGGGCTATTAGTTACTACGGTAGAACACAACAAACCCTCTGATCGTTAATCTCATATTTCTAGACTGGATCCAACAATTTTTCATTCAAGTAGCTCCTCATTGTCCTCGTAAGGATTATTTGACCCCTTTCCAAACCCACTGTTTCAAAGAAATTAAGGAAGTGCTGAGGATCAAACCCAGGACCTCTGAGTCTGTAGCCAGGAAATATGACCACTAGACCACAAAGGTGGCCATCCATTTAACTAAGCAACTAGTAAACCCTTTTCTAAGCATACCAGTAAAAAAAAAAATCGGTCCAACCGACGAATCGCTTTAACCTGAAGGAGGCTGTAGGAATATGGATATCTGAATTAAATATAACGTCACCACCAAAACATCATATCTTAAATTTTCATAAAACTGTATTCACCGATGATCCGAAATGTTGTGATTGAGCCAAATAAATGTTTGGTTTAACTTTTGATTGATCAATATCATGGGAAAGCTTGTATAATGGTGTTTTCTCTCTCCTTAGAACCAATTAAATGTGTGGGTTGAATAGAGGGCTGCCTTTCTATTGGTCAATAACGTGAGGAATACATGTATGACAATATTCTTTTCTATTTAGAATCAATGCAATGTTTGGATAGATTACAAGCCTGCTCTACTTTTGGCTGTTTTGAAATGATGTGTAGATATGCCAACCATATTAAGAAAGGACAAATCAGTATAACTTACATAGTAAAGTGCTTTATTGGGCAAATTTCAGTGTAGATTAGTCACATTCTCCCATAGATGTAAGGAGACGATAAAATTAATCTTATACGCTTATACTTAAACCAAGTATTTAGATGGCGTAGCAAAGATAATCTCGGGAAGAATTCTCAGAAATACTTTACTATTGATCCACCCTTTCTCATCGAAATTCTCATTTCGACTCGAAATATGCTCATATATCCTAAGTCTACCACCCTATATTCTCTTCATGCTTCCCTTAGAGATCCTTTCTTCGACTGATCTTCGTCTTCACATATGCACACTGCCTACCAAATGGAAGCTTTCAATGCTCCCTCCACTCCCCTGAAAGATTGGTCCCCCACCCCCATACCCTACTCTTTGCCTACACGCCCAGTCTTTGTTTTCTGATGCGTCTCAAGACCCTTAAATTGCCTGCACGTTAGGGGTAGATTCTCCATTAGAATTCCTATCTCCATTCCCTTTTCCGCATTCATTCGTCTTTTGCTTGCCACTGACTCTTACCTTCCCTTTCCAATTCCAAATCTTGTCTACCTTATCCCTTTCTTTCGTTGTCTTCTTTCCATCACTACTCTTTTTTTTCTAACTTCTATTTCTCTTTTAATACAAAAATAATATTTTTCTTTCATCTTCTATTTTCGTATAAAATAAGTATATTTATTTATTTATTTATTAATAACAAAACTTGAAGACACAGCCGAAGATCTCAAGACTCTTTTCTCATTCATCACGAAACAATTTTACTCTATCATCATTTTCTTTTCTGCTGTATCTAGAATTTATCATCGCTTTTCCTTGCTTACTTTTTTCTCAACACAGTGCCTCTATTTGTTGAGGCATAGATTAAAGGTTAACGTTCAGAAAGGTTGAAAGTGTGTGGAAGGTCTTAAGAGCATTTTGGGTGATGGGAAATGTTACGAGGAATTCATTTAGAAAGCTTCCTTGATGTAAAGAGCTTTTATATTATATATATATAATAAAAGGGTGAAGGGTTTGGTCTGGAGGGGAATTTTTTTTTCTCTCTAGAATATGGTTTTTAGTTTAGAGAAACGTGGCAAAAGCTTGGCTGAAACGTTGGGTGGAGGTTCCTTGGTTGAGAAGGAGAGCAGGGAATATTTCTGATGTGTGTGTGTGTTGGGAGGGGGAGTATAGGGGGTTCAAGTGTTTAAATGAGGAGCTTTACTGCTCCCCCAAACTCTCATCCTACTTTCACCAGGAAAATCCCTTTCCACCCTCTTTTTTTTCCCTCTCTATATATACATTTATCTCTCTTTCTCTTCATATCCTTTATGAGTTTAACCCATTCACGCTTTCTCCGTGCATGCTGACTGAAAAACCCTTCTCATTCTTTTGGAATCCATGGGCACGAAATGAAATGAAATGCTTGAGTCAGTAGTCTTTATGGAAATTGGATAGTAAGTTCTTATCATCTATATCATTATAATATAACAAGGAATATACGGCTTTTTATATTTATGGGATAGAAATAAAAGCACTGTTTATAAAATAGAAATTATATTTCCCATACACTCCTTATTTATCGTGAGGCTTACTAAAAGGAATAGTAAGATATAAATATATAAGATAAGTTCTTTTTAAATAAATTGTTCTAGAAATAAATTTGTCTACCTAAAATTTTCCAAGATTTGGTGGACAGACAGGGTGAAGAATGAAGAAACACTAATAATAAAAGGGGGAAGAGCATAATTTTTGATGTGATTATTCTGTGCAAAGCACCCAAGATCGAACACATCCTTAGGAGGTAAGTTCTTTTTCGCGACGTCATAGAAGGAAATGTTGAGTGAAAGAGGAGCTTGGGAGGGAGGATTAAAATATTGGATGACTTGATGGAAAGAAGAAATTTCTGGGATCTGAAGTAGGAGGCAGATGACAAGGTTCATTGGCAGTCTAAGGTCACTGAAAAATGCAATGTACTTGTTTTAATACAGAATATCGAATAATAATAAATACTATTGTTAATTCGGTGGTTAGTCCATACATGGTTAGCCATTAGACACAATGTGCAATAAGCTATTTTCAATGAAGAATAGTAAAATTAGAAGTGTTATGTTTATGTTTGCTAAGAAAAAATGTTAGCAACAGATTAATACTGGTAACATAATAATAATAGGTTAATCTTGGGTCATCCCCAAACGTGTTAACAAAAGAACAACTTTTTTGATAAGAAAAATACACATAGGACACCAAATAATGAATTAAAATCAAACAACTTACTAAAAAATGTGTTAAGCTAGAACCGTTTGGTAGAACAATATTAGAAGGGATGTGAATACCTTACTAATTTATATATATTTTAGTTTCGAAAACAATACCTTTACTTTCTCTAGAGCCAAAGTGTTATTTATTGCCATATATATTTTTTGGCATTGCGTCCTAATACCCGTTTGGGCTATACGCTTATATACTAATTACGCTAATGGTTTTAGGGATTATGAAGTTTATATTTAGAGGAAGTGTGCCCACAATTGCGTGGAAGGAGAGTGATAAATAATGTTGGGAAAACCACCCTCAGTACACCCGACCTATATTCGAACCTCGATCTCCCCGTCATCATCAGTCTGGTTTATTGTGAGAGTAGGTCTAGTACCGAAATGTTTCATCGGATACCACTTACCGGTACCTAAATATTACCATTTCAATTTCAATTGCATTACCTTATATAGTAATATAATAAATACAATACCCAAATATAAATGTTGAAAGATAGTATTGAAGTGTTTTTTAGTTTATCTAGACCTGACTTCCTGCCTTGGGGCGTATTTGACTAAACCTTATCTCCATTTTATGTTGCTTATTTTTTTTTCGTTTCGCTTAGAAAATGGTGCTCGCAATCTAATACCCCCAGTTACCTGGTCGAGCTCAGCACGCAATTTGTACAACCCTAACCCATATATCAACGGGTGTTGACAATATACTGTATCATTCCCCTCCCTCCCCTCCTACTCAACATCCCTATACCATCACGAAAGGACGACAATAAAGAAAGATATTTTGAATTGCACCATAAATAAACGGAAAGTATGTGTTTGTGTGTTTTGTTTTGACTTCCATTAGAAGGGGAATAGGTAGGCAGGTAGGTAGGAGAAAGATAGACATATTGTGGAAGGGTTGAGATGGGGGAGAGAGAGAGGAATAGGTTGTTCCGTGACCCCATTAGGGGTTGGTCGCTCGTAGTTGCGTGCATCGTGCAAAGCCACGTGCGTGCGATTCTGTCCAGGTATATATATGTATATATATAAAGTCTAAACTAAAAAGTTGCCGGTTGCGCGTTCATATTTTCCTCCCTCCCTCCCACCTACCTCCTTCCCTCCCCCTCTCGCCCATGTGAGGTTCCTTGTCTTGCAACATTTCGTCCTATCGTATATGTCGTGCGTGTTTTCTTTGGGTTAGGGGGGCGGGGGGGGGGGGGGGGAGGG
>CABFWB010000440.1:150685-161398 GCA_902151455.1 Timema bartmani | reverse complement strand
GGGGGTAATGGGGGGGAAGGGGGAGCTGAGTGTCTGTTCTAGATTTAAGTTATTTTATAGGTCATGTGCTGGTATAATAAATAGGTTTAGAAAGTGCACGTTAAATAACTTGAATATATGAAAATAAATATTCTAGCACCACCAATGAAAATTGGCTCACTGGAAAACCAGTGGTTCTACCCAGAGATACAGATTATCTTGGTGAGAGAGTTTTATCCACGTGCTGAACATGCACGTGGGAACGTGAGAACACGTGTCCTGCCTCTTCATGCACGTCGACATCCTCATCCTGACACGATCCATCTTCCGAACAAGACAGCGAGACCTCCAAGTCAACGACCAAATATATCCCGGTGGAAATCAACCTACGTGACGACATATATTTTGTATCCGGAGACCTTAAAGTGAGGTGGTCATTCTGCCCCAGATTTATCAGGGACAGCCCCGGAATGAAATTCATGTACCGGAATAATTTTGTCTCTGATTTGTTGGATAATTTAAAGCAATTTAAAAAAAAAAAATATTCTTCAGATAAATACTATACCATTGTGAGGTCCTCTTATTTAAAAAAATAACTGTTTTCTCAAAATAATTATATCCTACATATTATATTAGTATATTTAGAATTTACATTCGGTATTTAATTTAATATTTTATTGTACCAGCTCCTTTCACTATTTTATTTATCTTGGTATTTTTGTGTACAACCATTCTAAAATTATTATAGGTTGGAACCGGAGAAATAAGTTGCCATTTTCCACCAAATAATAATACTTAACACCGCGTCTTACTACCCATTTGGGTTATACGCTTAAGTACTAATTACACTAACCGGTCAGGAATTGGGAAAGTTGTATATGGAGGAAGTGAACCCGCATTTACGTGGAGGGAGAGTGGAAAATCATTTAGGGAAAACCACCACCAGTTCACCTGAATGAGATTCGAACCTAGATCTCACCGTCTTCGGCAGTCCAGCTCAACACGAAAGTAGTGCGCTAGCTGACTACGCCACCGAGGCGTTTCCACCAAATAGTCATCCCTTTTTCACCTTGGTGTTCTTGGACAGTGTCAATAAAGCAGGTCTATAAAATATAGCGATAAACATACCTGCTAACTATAAACCTACTTTATTGACTGTCTAAAAACACGAACATAAAAAAACACGAATAAAGGGTGTATTAATTACCACTAAAATAGCAACTGTTTTGTCTGGCTCTCATCATTGGTTTAAAAACTGTTGTTCCTGAATATAATAGGGGTAAAAAATGGCCACTCTTTAAACTAAGTTACTCACTATTTGTACACACAGTTTATATAAGCACATGACTTACTAACTAACCAAACAAAATACAGTATGTTCAGTAATATAATAATCAAGCTTATTGCCTAAAATTAGGGCTTTTGATCAATTTCATCATTAGTACGTTTAACGCCATGAATATTTATTACTAATATCTAAGGGTAGGTATGAGAAGGATAGTTTTGGGGCAGTGCGTCTCAAACTGTCTGATGTGGACGAGCATAATATTATTTTTTTAATCGTGTGTAACACTGTCTTAGTTTTAGAACTTCTGAGGTTGTTGAGCATTTGTAGTATGAAGGTTGGATTTAGGTCAGTTAGGCTCTCGTGGACCTACATCGGTCTTTGAGAAGCACCTGTTTAGAGGAAGTGCACCCAAATCAGCGTGAATAGGAGATTGTAAAATCACAGTGATATATCACAGATTAGAAACTATTCTCATAGCACCCGGTTGAGATTCGAACCTCCACCTTCCCGTCATCAGCACACCAATCTTTAGCGAGATTGACACCATAATACATTGTAAAGGTGTCACAGGCATTTTTTGCACCACGTCATAGTAACAATTAGGGTTATATTCATGCAATCATTATGATAGTTGTAAAAGGGGAAGGAACTTGGAATTAGAGAATAAATGTTAATACATTTGCGTGGAGGGAGAGTGAAAATCCATTTAGGGAAAGAACAACCTTAGTACACCCAGCTAGGATTTATACCCTGATCTCCCCGTCAGAGGCAAACCAGACTAAATGAGGTGTATATTTAGGGCCAGTTTCATAGTCAGAGCGAGTTCACCTCAAGGGCGATGCTATACTAAATACAGGGTGACATCTACCTAGACCAGAATAAAATGGACCAATTTCATAGTCAGAACTAGTACGTCTTAAGTGCGGTGGTATAATAAATACAGAACAACTTACCTAGAATAAAATGGAATAGCCAAGTTTTATATGCGAAACTGGCCCATTCCATTGGAGTCTAGATAGGTGTAATCTTGTATTTAGTATACCACCGCACTTGAGGCGTGCCAAGTCTGACTATAAAAGTGGTCTTTAGACTGAGCTCCCGATGCCGTGGTTCTAAAATATCTTATAATATTCATATAATATTCCAGACAACACACATATTCTTTACTGTGATCAGATTAGAATAAACCACGTCGACGTATTTAAAGCCATAGTTACACAAGAGCGCTGCCTCGAATTTATTTGAGTAGGGCTACAGAACAAAGAGAAGGTTATTTAAATTCACTCAGAATACGATGACACGACCCCGTATTGCGATTCAAATCATGCCGCTTCAAAGCTTGCGTAATTTATAAGAAGCAGATAGATAGACAAATGTGACACCGTGGCGACCCCCAAATGACCACTCGTATATCTAATAGTTTAGGTTTTTTTATTCTTTTATCCACTTAACTGTTGAGTGATTAGATGAAGGAAACAGTTCGGCAATAAAGATTGTGAGAAGATGAAACTGGTATTCATTTGGCGAGACAATCTTCAAGGTTGTTTTAAATCATGAGGCATGAAAGATATATTTAAATTATTTTTAGGGTGCTTGTTTTTATAGCTAACACACTTGGATTTACTAAACCAAGTTGGTTTAATACTATAGGCTACTCATTAGCATGTTACAAAATTTGTTTGGACTATACCAGGGAATAATTGTTCTTTTCACTCAGTAGAACACTCATTGACAGTGTCATGTCGTGGAGTGTTGCCAGGGTAAGCAGAGTTAGTTTAAACTGTACCTGTGATACGTTCTCATCACTCAGTAGAACATTCATTAACAGTGCCGTGTAGTATAGTGTTGCCAGGTTAATCACAGTTAGTTTAAACTGTTTCTGTGAATTTTTATCATAACTCAGTAGAACACTCTTTGGTCAAGTATAAACGGAACTACATTCTCATGTGAGATATGTACAACCCGGACTTGGTAAAATTGTGACCAAGGGGTTGTTACATATGACAGGTATAGTTTAAACAAACTCTTCTTACCAAGGCAACATGCCACTAGTTATACTGTTAGTTTAACGATGGTACTAAACTAATAGATAGTTGTGATGAAATAGGGAGCCCATGATTAAAAAATCTACTGTATTATAGACCCCTACCTAATCTATTCTAAAAAAAGCCTCCATTAGATTTTAGTAATTATTTTATGTATCATTCAATTTAGTATCAAAACAGCATGTCTGATTATGTCCCTGTTATGACAGAATGAAGATTTGTGCACAGTGCCTATCTGTGAAGACATTCTAGAATGGTCATAAGCGGCCTATTCAACTC
This sequence comes from Timema bartmani, assembly GCA_902151455.1. Lineage (NCBI taxonomy): Eukaryota > Metazoa > Arthropoda > Insecta > Phasmatodea > Timematidae > Timema > Timema bartmani. The sequence goes on along the minus strand of CABFWB010000440.1, from coordinate 157,807 downwards.
AGTTTTTATCCAAATATAATTTTATATTTCAACAATGTTCTTTATTAGGAACATATATTAACTATTTAGCTCCATTAATGTTTATTCAGAAATGATCCACGCACAATAGTGTGGGGGTAAATTTATGATTTCTAGCCAACTGTATCACAGAATTAATGGGCATGTGATGAACGCACGCTCTTAATAAGTTATTGCCTACAAATAAAATATTTCAAGATTGTTTACACAAATAAATAACATAAAAATAATAATGTGTCCCTACTAAAATAATAATCCTACTTTATAGAGAAGAATTTATCTTAAACTAGACCGGATTATACAAATTACTAGTAGGCCTACTATTTTTATTCGTAAATTAGATTCACATTTTTGCTCATATTTTTTAGTTGTTTTTTCTCAAAAATGAAATATTGACTTAAGAAAATGGAATCCATTTAAGAATTTCAATCCTTAATGGGAGGCTCATATTCACTGACATGCTAATAATTTAATTTAAATCATTATTACTGTAATTTTCATTACTTACAGTACGTTTATTAAATAATATCACAATGTAAGTCGACGTTTTTTGAAGAGAAATTAAAACACGATTATGTAATGTAGCATCGCTTCATTTTGTGCCATCGTGATAAGAAGTAAAGTCTAAAATAATGATAATTACGCCACTATGAAATGCCAGAAAAATGTGTTGTTGTTGGCATTGATATATAGGCCTTATGGTTCATTATATGTTTAAATTTCCATAAGTGATATGAAAACTAAAACATGTTTTTAAGTTGTGTATTTACTGACACAACATTAAACTTCCTTATAATTTGCATAAAGGTAATTATATTTTCGACTAATCTCTTATGTCCATCTTTATAACAAAAATGTAATTAAAAGAAGAAAATAGATAGTAAATACACTTGTTGGAAGTTAGACAAAATATAAAACTTACAAATTTCTGCGGAACATTAGAATAAATATTTAGTTAAATTATCAATATTTTCTGAAATTATATTATCTTTTTAGCACCGCGTGGAGGGAGAGTGGAAACCCATTTAGGAAAACCACCCTCAGTGCACTCAACCGGGATCGAACCCCTACCTCACCATCTTTGGCAGTCTAGTCTAACATGAGAATCGAGCGTTAGACCACGCAGATACAGAAGAAGGTATTTTTTTATTATTATTCAATAAATACAACTCCTAAGGCACCATTAAACTCAAACTAGTTATTACAACTATTTTAATGTTAAATTAATTTGTTTAAAGAATAATACACCATCGTTAAAAAGAATTACAAAAATCAATTTAAAATTGGTTGGTAATATCTACAGGGAAATTTATGAAATAATTTAGTTTCAAAATTAAATTAACTAAAAATAAATTACTATATAAAATGCGAGTATATTTTTAATGTAGCACTTTTGTTGTTAAGCTTACTTCAACAAATATTTAGCTACCGTATTTTTGCAATTTTTATGGCAAAATAAACAGATATATTATTTTTTTTAGGTAGAAACATTTATTTAAATTTTCTACACATAGTTAAAACAAAATTTCTTGAATATTTGCCATCAGCATAATAGAATTTCAAGAGAAACATGTTAAAGGAAAGATAAAAATTCATGGTTAAATAACGCAATGCCCATCAACAAAAAACTTGTGTTGAAATTTAAACCAAATGTGTATACTAAGAGTAATATTTTATATCTTTTGTCGTAAGAATTTTTTGTCTAAACACTTAACTCATCTTTTCCTTCATTACGCCTAAAGTTATTCCAACTTTTTGGTTAGGAAAGCAAGAAGTTGCGAAATTCTTACACAAAAACAACAAATAAAATCCCCTGAGTAAGATGCGGAAAGGTTCAGAACATCTCTGATGATTCATGACTTAAAATAAAGAAACAGATGTAAGTTAAACATTATTATGGGCAGGTATGCTTGTTGAAAAATAAAATAAGTTAAAAATTGTTAGCGGAAAAAAAAAATTGTGTGAATATTTCGGTGTGTGGTGTTGACAGAATGACAGGAATAAATGTCTACACCCGGTCTAAGTTATGGGATATTAAGTCCTGACCCCTAACTTGACAAACTTTCCTAGGTCTTCTTTCTCTCACCTTTTTCCTACCTCCACCTAATTTCGTTTAAACTCAACTCTGACGTCATAAGAAATAACACAACTGACCAAACGAGACTGTCACCTCGTGCCACAAATCACGACTACAATACAATAACTTGTAGCTAAATAATTGGGGTATAGCTACTTACACGATCATAGATAAAGTATTGATTCCAACCGTTTAAGCTATTGCGAGACGAGCAGTAAAGGTCGCTCGAAGTGGAACGACAAATAACGTTTTCTACCCAAAAAAATATCGTAAAAACATGGGCTGGACGTGAGCGTGTAATGTCACTATGTCTGGTCGTAGCGGTAATAAAAACCTATGAAATTATAAAGTAAAAGTACTAATTCACTCAGCTACACATATCGCTCCGTGTAGCCACTGTAAAGCAGTAAGGGTGTGTGCACAATGAACGCTGGGTAACTGCCTGTGCTGACAGTAGAAGCTGTAAGCTTATCAATTGAAGGGTTCATACAAAGATGAGCTCCAGTGAGGATGAACTATCTTTTATGTATTGCGTTTTTACAAAAGTCTTAGCCATTAAAAAATTGTGTATTCAATACAGAAAATTGTTTTAACATTGTTTTAATTTATTTGAGGTATTTAACGTTCACTGTAAGAACAGACTGAGTATACCAGCACACGACCTATAAACTAACTTAAAATCTAAGATGTTCAAATATTTATTTTTATGCTGTGTTGTATAATAAATACATATGTTATTTGTTCTATCATGTGTTGTAATTACATACATTCACCATAAAAATTTACTACTATATTTTCAATAAAGTCCCTTACTGTGAAATAATATTTTTCATATAACATGTGTTTAGCTAGACTGATGAGGATGGGGAGATCGAGGTTCGAATCTCACTCGGCTGAACTAGGGGTGGCATTTCCTAAATGTTTTTCCACTCTCCCTCCACTAAAATGCGGGATCACGTCCTCTATATTCAACCTTCCCAATGCATAGCCCATTAGCGTAATTAGTACTTAAGCGTACAACCCGAATGGGTAGTAAGACGCGGTGCTAAGTATTATTATTCATATATAAGATCAATTATCCGGATTTTCAACCATGCGGACTGACCTTGGGCCTAATTAGTCCGTATGATTGGGGTTCTAGTGTATTTAAAAATTAAATAAATTAATTTTTAACAGGGTCACAGAAGAATTTTTTAAGCTAATAGAGGATTATTTTACTGACTTTGAAGCTTCAGAACCGCCTTTTCCATAAAGGCCGCATAGTCCTACCCACAAAACAAAACCGAAAAACTACTCGACGGAGGAATATATATTATTTTTTATATTGGAGCGTCCTCACAGACCAAAACTGTGTTTTAAAAGATAGTTTTTGTTTCTTGAACATCGAACAACTGTCTGACGAAGTCCGGCTGTGCAATATTCGATGGACACGTTCAAAGAACGAAGCAAACTGCGCATGCGCGATTTACCCACTTTATTTACTCTCGCGAATAGTCCTTCAGTATGTCACATTTTCACATCCTTGTGTTTTGATTATATTTGTGATTTATATAATCATGACAGAAGAGAATGAAGTAGATAAACTGTGTGTCATAAATTGGATGAGACCAAAACTCGCGTTTAATCACAGCTTCTTCTTCTTCTTCGAGCAAAAGAAGACAAAGGGTGGAAAAAAATAACTAAATCTATGTATTTATCGCCCGTCGCCATTTTGGATACTTGGGGAAATATTAATTATTTCATTAATTTCTTGCTTTGATGATATCCCATAATATTGAACACTTGTTCTAGACAGTTGTCTGAAACATTGAACGGATGGCCCAGTATTACCCAGTAGAGTTAATAAAAGATGTCCCGCAATTATATTGGCAGTTAGTCGTACGGCTAGCTCACGGTTTATGTGGCTGACGGATTTTTCTTGAGGGGAAGTAAAGCCATCGGGCTCATGTCCAAAGTGGCATGTGATCTTGGAATGTATGTGAAATTACCATCCCTGGCAAAACTTGTAGGTACTTTCGTTCTCGATCATAGAAATTCTCTTGTGCTCATATAGGACATAATCAGTCGATTCAGAAAGTGTACGATAAATTCTTCAAATAAATGAAAATTAAATTTGTTCAAAAAACTTTATTTTTTTTTGCTGTGGGTAGTTGGTTTGAAAAAATACCTAAGTTTGAGGATATTTCCCTTAAAGTAGAATAAGCCTTATAGTCCAATCCGTTCTAACTTAGACCATGTGACCACCAACGCGTGTCATTACGGAAGCTAACAGCCCTCATTCAACGGATCTGTTGTCGTAGCTATTTGATAAATCACCCCCTCCCACCCTTTTCTAGTATGCGTTCATATCTCTTTCTTTTTTAAAAAAAAATAAAATAAAACACTTTCAACGTGGACTGGAATAACCTTGTCGTTCTGCTTTCGTAATCTCTTCTCTTTTATCTGGCTTCTCTCCTCCTATTCCAGCCACTTTTTTCTTCGTTACTTTTACTCATTCATTAATCCTATCCCCCTTTCAATCCCAAGCTTCTATGTTACTCCTAGCGAATGTAATCTTCCTCTTTTACTCCATACAACATCATTCTATTCTGTAACTCTTGATACAAAAATTAAAGGGAAAAAAAAAACTATTTTTTTTTTGCCTGGGATGTCCTTCAAATATTTTTTTTTTAATTGTATTTTCACTTCGACTTTATTTTTTTCCGTTTTCTTGTTATCTCTTTTCCATAGAGGAACTTTTCATGTTTGTGTGTTCACATCTAGTAAACAAAAAGAAAAAAAAAACCTCGCTGCTCTATAATAATGCTAACAGTCTTGTGATTAACTTGGGTGATTAGCTTCAGCTTTGACGGGAATATACCTAACGATACAATGCATGAAAGAGTAGAAATAGTAGATGGAAGGGATTCTGACAAATACACACATACAGGGCAGGTCGTAAATACGAGTGGACATTATGAATAAAAATAGACAGAACTCCGTATGATACTAAGTGATAAGTTCGTTTCTAATTTTTTGGGGACTGTCAGATGGTGTATTTGAGTTTTAAAATAAAATAATGTAATTTTACATTTATAATTGGATTAAAAAAGTTTTAAATCTAGTCGCTTAATAAAAAGTTTAAAATGTATACTCTGGTAACACTGCACATTAATACAGCAAGCGACTGTTACATTTCTCACTTATTCTGAAATTTCTTTCTTAATTTTTGCCTCTAAATTTACCTGCCGTTCTACGTATTCACAAATCGGCCACGTCCTACCAAATTAAAGCCGGGTTCATATAGTATCGGTTTTATATCTAATTTGATCATCAAAGATATATATCAACTTAAATACAAGGAAAAATTTCAACTTGAAATCTAAAGATTAATGTTAGACTGCAGTAATAATAAAAAGATGGAGGGAACGAAGGATAATCTTTAATTTTTTTTTAGTACCACGTCTTATTACCCGTTCGGATTAAACGCTTATGTAATAATTACGCTAATTATTTTAGGGATTACGAAGGTTTTATTTATAGGAAGTGTACTCAAATTTTCGTGGAAGGAGAGTGGAAAACTATTTTAGAAAAATCAGCCTAGGTACACCCGATCGAGATTCGAGCCTCGATCTCCACGTCATTGGCACTCTATTCCACTGCAAGAGTAGCGTCTTAAGCCACGCGGCTACCGAAGTGGGTTCCTAGCTATTATAATTTTTACCTATGTATACATAAATATATTTACTGTGTATTTTAAAAAATTATGTGTATTATGGTTAAATATTTGAGTTATCTTACTAAGTTTTAATCTCACTGTAATTGAATAAACTATTTTATTTCTTATTCTAACCCAATATAGACTACTGGTTTAATTCAGAATCAAAATTCTGCAGGAGATTTGTTAGTTAGGTGGATTCCTATTCCCTTTCCAAGAACATTTTTGCTCGTTTAAATACATTTCCCTGTTTATCCTGTTTCTTGGCTAAGTGGCAATACAAAGTAAGTGGTACAGTCAAGGTCGCAGCCCGCCAATAACTTCAGGTGAGGTTTGGTGGGCCAATCTCTAATTGCCGGAAGCTTGAAAAAATTATAAATAACAAAACCGTTCTAGAAGCTATCTGAAGGGTTTTTATGTCAACACAACCCAACTACTGAAGACTAGGAAAAATGTTGAATACTAAACACCTCTAAAATCTATCCGAAGTGTTTTTTTTTACGATCACAATACTATCTTTCTCAGAGAGATCATGAAGAAGTACAAATACTGCTAAAACGAGACAATTACTGTTCTACTTTTTAATGCTTCATCATAAAATAATGCATCACCAAAATAAATACAGGTGTACGTAAGAAATCTACTCAAATTTATTCAAAGTTATTAAAAAAAATCCATCATAAGAGGGTAAATTCAAACGTTAAATAAGTTCTTGTGAAGATTACTGACCTTTCACAGTCATATTAAACATTCTTAATTGATCTTCTAGCTACTCACTGGTTCACAATCTCTTAGCAGCTACTTCTCAATTAAAATATATATCTTTGTGTATCATGGGACCGACTCTACTCAATCGACTTCCATAGGGACCATTTTCAAACAGGTGGGAAGTAAAATTTCTTTCTTGGTTGTTGAAACAAGCTTAACTCCATGAATTCACTTTTTGAACTGGTAGAATGATTAAGATGATATGAATGCAGAGCAAAAAAATATATATCTTTTTAAAACAATATTTAGTGTGAGTATTAATATTGAAATATTTAAAAAATAGTACTACCAGGACATGAATAAATAAGGTCTGAATTTTTGACTTACTGAAACAAGGGTCCGCCTATTTAAATATAAAGGTTTTAATTCAGGAGTCAAGATAGTAGCATAGATCAGATAGTGAAGATGGGCTCTGATAAGCTAAGGTGGTCAAATTCTTGACTAGGATTTTATTAGGTGGACTAAGTACGGGTATTATAAATTACATAATTAAGTTCCAGGCGATAAAATAGAAACACATTTATATATATATATATATATATATATATATATATATATATAT
>CABFWB010000440.1:130817-150069 GCA_902151455.1 Timema bartmani | reverse complement strand
ACCTACCTAAGTTAGGTATTATCTGGGGGATGAGACGGACTCTTAAGATGTCGGGTTCGAGCTGTATTACCTACCTAAGTTAGGTATTATCTGGGGGATGAGATGGGCTCTTAAGATGTCTGGTTCGAGCTGTATAACCTACCTAAGTTAGGTATTATCTGGGGGATGAGACGGACTCTTAAGATGTCGGGTTCGAGCTGTATAACCTACCTAAGTTAGGTATTATCTGCTGGATGAGACGGGCTCTTAGGACATCTGTTTCGAACTGTATTACCTACCTAAGATACGTGCTATCCGTGGGCCGATTCGGATTCATAAGGTTCTCTTACCAAGTGCTGAAAGTGATCCGACAGACCTTTATACCAGTCCTCGGTATCTTGTTGCTGCTAGCTTCAGTCACAAATTGCATTCACTTGTTTCCTTCCACACAGCTGCTGTCCTTAGAGGAAGAAAGAGAGCAAGATAATTGAGAGGAAGAAACGTTATGTGTGGTGCTCATAACAAGATGGTGAGCAAAAATATATAAACGAGTATTTTATTTCTTCAATCGCGTGTGTGTATGTGTGTTCGTCTCTCCCCCTAGCTCCCACAATTCTTTATTTACTCTTTATGGAGGAAGGGATTCATGTTTCAATCCAGTAGACTCTTTAATTGAATGGAAGAAAAAGTAGATACAATTTTAAATAACCCACTTCGGTGGTAACGTGGTCTAAGGCTCTTGTAATAGACTAGACTAACAGAGACAAGCAGATCGGTGTTCTATCCCGCTCGGGTGTGTGTAGGGGTGTTTTACCTAAATGGTTTACCACTCTCCCTCCACACAAATGCTAGTACACTTCTTCTAAACGAGTGTTAAGACATGGTGATAAAAGAAAAAGAGTTAAAAAGCTATGTGTTATCACTAGGGACATTCAAAATTCTCATTTGTGATAAAACAAATTTTTACAAGAATTCTACTGTTCTCACATAAATAACACGAATTTAAGCTTTTTTTTTTCTTCTAAATAAACACAATTTCCTTGTAATTTGGCATACTACATCATGCAATATCATTTTCGACGCGGTAACACTGGTGATAGCACTATACCAGGGCCGCTGTTTAAACGAATTGTATCAGTTTTTAATTATTTAATAGGTATAAAATGGATCACAGGGAAAATGAGTGTTTTCAAGATATTTAAGCTTTTTTTTTTATCTGAGGTTAGCATTAATAATCACGATTTCTACTTTTACACATTACGATACCTACATTTCGATGGATCGATTCTTTGTTTTCAGCCCTTAAAAGATTTCACGCTAGGTTCAAAGCAAGGACATAAATATATATATATAGACCTTGCTAAGCGCAGTCATGTTTGGCAAAATTATATCTTCCTAATTTTTATTCCCTTCTCCTTATTTGATAATAGTTTAGTCTTCTTTGATGACATATTTCGATGCTATTATTGTTTGGTCTAAACCTAAGTTGATGATCGATTATTTCGATATTGCTATTTGTAAGACTCGAAGGTAATGAATGATATTGAGATATCGAGTTTGATATTACTAAGCGTGAAATGATTTGTGCCTATTTATATTTGATCTTTTTCCGAATATGTTAATAAATAGTTAAATACACAACATGAACGAAAAATTTAGACAGTTTTATCTTAGTTTTTTTTAACGAATACTAATTCAAATCGTAGTTATGTAAATAATAACATCGCTTTCAGCGTATAATATCATCGCTTTTTGAGAAATATAACACCATTTTCCCCCAAAAATAACCTCACCTTTTGCAGGTCTCTAGTTATCAATTATCCTTACACATGTTTGCCACTTACAGAGAGGTTGGGGGTTCGAATTCTTGCAGGATGAACTGAGGGAGTTTCTTACTTTTCCTCAAATCTAGTTTAATTATACCTTCAACATACCTACCCATAAATATAACTTTACTTTACTTTACTTCCTAATGCTTGGATATTGTAATGAAATGGAGCATATTAACTTTAACATACCCAATTCAGTGGCCAAATAGTTTAAAGCATCACTCTCGTATTAATAATGGCCTGCTGATGACGGGGAGATTGGGGTTTGAACCCTAGTTGGGTCTACTGAGGGTGTTTTTTCCATCCACGCTAAGATGCTTCCTTCTTCATCCATACTTCATTGGAGTAAATATCATATATGTGTGTAACCTGAACGTTTAGTTACAAGCGGCGATAAATAACTGTAGCTACTCGTAGTTTTGATATATTATTAGTTGAAAATTTTGGGTCGTCTTTCACCCTCTTCTAAACACACACAGACACATCTTGAACCTAAAACTTACCAGGGAGAAATGGGAGAGACAAAATGAAATCATGTTCACTTCAAATTAGAAAATAAGAACTATTTCGTTACAAATTAATAAAAAAAAGAAACACAAGAGCAAGGCGAATGTGGTTGAAATGAGATACCTAAGACATTTATGTGGACAAATTCAGAGTAGGTAATGAATTGGTGTTAAAGGAGTGTGGTTTGAAAAGGAGTCCAATAGGTCAAGGGGAAAGAAGCGTCATACGTTAGTTTGGGGATGTTGAGAGGATGAGTGTGAATCTAGTGATGAAGCAAATATATGAAGGTAGAGTGTGTGGATCAAATGTAAGGGGTTGGCTATGAAAAACGTGGCTAAATGTTGTAGACGAATGTGTGGAAAAGATAAACACCAAGAGTTTTAAGAATAAAAGAGCACTTGGTGTATGGATGATGTTGAAGCGAAGGGAGTATGCAAGGATAAGGAAATGTGGAGAAAGTCAGTGAGGATGAATTAAGTAAGTAGTTGTTATTTGAGCAACAAGCACAGTTTATTGCCTACCCTGTAGGAGAACGGAGTGATTAGGTATATATGTATGAATAATTTATTGATAACGGAATTAATTACATTAACTCAATCAATGGATTCGTAATTTTCGGAGCTAAGCAAAACACTGTACATTCTACGGTAAAAAGCGTGTATTTTTTTTTGAGTATATTAATTATTGGTGAGGGGAAGGGGTGTTCTACAACTTTTAAGATTACGACACCCCTGTCAGTCGTAGACAGTATTCCTCGCTTTCTACATGTCACATAAATGTAAAATGAGTAAAATACAGACCTTATCTGTGTCAAAGTATCAAATTGTTCAGTCAGTAATACAATCAATTTAACATGTGATCGTCTCAAGTTGGTACTGATGGTAACTTTACACACATATTTGCGATAGTGCGGAGGATGTGCCACGTGAGATTGTGGTCCATAAGTCTACACAAAAGATACACTGAAACAGGAGTCTAAGTGGGTAGCATCACAGATGTCCCGTTTGATTATTTTGGGAGGGTGAATTAAAACCATAAATTTATAGTATTAATAAAGTGAAACTAAAAATAGCACTAACACATTCCAATTTATAAAACTTTTATTTACATTACCTGAATCAATCTTTACCATTTCTTCACTAAAATTATTTATTTTGACACCGCCTAGTCCATTTGGGCTACACGCATATGTGCTAATTATACTAATATGTAAGAGACGATTAAGGTTAAATTTAGAGGTTGTGTACGCTTATTTGCATGGAGAGAGAATGGAAAATCATTTAGGAGAAACCACTCTCAGTACACCCGACTGGGATTCAAACTCCAATCTTCCCGTCATCGGCAGTCCAGTATGTTGTTAGAGTGACGCCTGAGATCATGTGGCCACTGACGTGGGTTTAATATAAGCTGTTAGTAGTAATTCTGCAAATAATGCGTTTATTGATAAACTACGTTTATAAGTACATTGTAACGTAACATAGAATTATACTGTTAGTCAGTGAAAGCCAAATGTGATAGGCCATATCAGGAGACTTGTTTTTAGGGGCTAAAACTCCTCTTGAAATTATTATTAATAATGCGTTTTTTATATTCCTTCTTAATGCCCAAGCTCATAGATTATTGGAGTCGTATTAAATTCAAAACACCTACAGACCAAACTTTGTTTTAAAATACTTTTAAGTGTTAAATTGTTTCAAGGAGAGTTATATTTTTAGCCAAAAATACTACACATTTTACGTGTAGCCTTGCACAATTCACTGCAGGTTGTAACGACCCAATAACCCAAACCCCTAAAAATATAAAATTGGATATGGCCTTTTATAATATTTTTAAGTTACTTAAAAGATATTACGATATTAAATTTTGCTTGCAATAAACTTTTGTCATTGTTCTATAAGAGTTGTTTATTAAAACGAAAGTTTCTTATCGGGTTTTATACTATGTTCAAATGATGACAGAGCTTTACATTCAGATTAATTTAAATCTAGACTTAATTTACAACTTACAAAGGCTCTATAGCTCTGAACCACTATAGTTAACATATAAGTATTTTATAAGACAGCATAACCTACCAATATAAGCTAAGGGATGAAGAGATACTTACTCCATACGTTCACAACGCATGCACTTAATGTTTTCAAAGAGATATATTGTTCATTAGAACTATTTAAACGTGAAACGTAGAGATTAAATGGTAAAGTCTCCTAATTAGTCACCAGAATATGAAATGCTTTTATGAATAGAAAACTATTTTTAGTTTGAATAACCATCTCAAAGAACTTAATCTTCAAAGAAAATAATTACTGAGCGTTGATTCTCGCAGAGTAAAATAAAAAAAAATAATGAAGTTAATTTTATGCATAGTGACAGAACTGTTTGAAAGCAAACATAATTATTAAATGTGTATAATTAGCTGCGATTATGCCTGGCTCTGGTTGCAAACGTGAAGAAGAAGATAATAAGCCTCCGTTTAATGAACTGGAGTTCTCGTTTGGGGAATAATGGGAGTCGATAGAATTAAGCTTTCTTTTTGATTGCATTTGTGAGAAATGAACCGGGATCTCGAAGTTCCTTACTAAAAGAAGAAAGGAGTTAGTGATTCGTTTACAAAATATAAGAAAGACACTGATGGTGAAAAATAAGTGTTTATTTATTTTCGTATTGATTGTAAAATGGGCTTTGATCATCTAAATGTAGCTACTTCATTTATAGATTTAAGTTATTCTTTGTACTTTCCAGTTTTGCTAAGAATATCCCTTTAGAAAATACAAACAGAATTATTTCATACAACATAATACAACATTTCACTATATTGTTAGTGCTATCATTTTTAATATTGGTACTATTTATCAAAATGGATATAAGCAGATAACATGACTTGACGTAAATATAAGTAAATATTTATAAGGTAGCTTTTCAGTCTATCAAATAAGAACCTTCCTATGAAATTTGGACTATAGTAGTAGAGTATTGTGAAGTCTTGCTTGCCCTAAAAAGTACCATCAATGTTTTCCTAGTTGATTATATCACCATAAGTGAATTATCATAAAAACAATGTATATATATATATATATACTTATATAATCCTCTTCTAAAAATCTATTATACATAGCACCACATCTAACTACTTATACTAAAAGGGGGAGGAAGGTAGACTTTAGAAGAAGTTTATCTTCATTTGCATGGAGGGGGATTTGAAAAAACTTAGGAAAATAGCGCTCATTAAACCTGACCTGGAATCAAACCATGATTTTCCCGACATTGGCAGTCCAGTATATTACGAGATAACCTTCTTAAACAACTAGACCCCCCACAAGATATGTTATTAATAACTTCAGAGAACATCTATAAGGCAAGAACATTTTTATATTTCTATATCAAATGAAAGCTATGAGGATTATTTTTTATTATAAATAAAAAAATCTCACCGAAGCACAATAAGCTGTTCAATCTCTTAGAGCCAACGTACCAACCCCACACCCCTCCCCTTTCCACAACTACTACTACGATACCCTTTGTACACACATCCATTCCTGCGCTTCTGTAATTTCATTGCTTTATTACAAACTCAAAATCTCATTAAATCCCGACCCCCAATCCCTATTTCAAGTCCTGTAATAAGAATTGTTATGCAAGGAAAGTACAAACAACCCCCACTCAACCCTCCCACCTTCCCCCTCCACCCCACTTCACACTTTGATATCTGAAACTTATGAAAAACGTAACTCAGAGGTAAATAGGGTTTGTGAGAAAGGGAGAGAGAAAAAACAGAAGCAAACAATTACGTCATTTTAATGGGAATCACGTGACATGTCACGGAGGGATGAACACAGATGTTTGGTAGGGGATGGGGGAGAGGGTGAAATGGAATTTTAAATATGGAGGTGTTAAAAGACACTCCAGTGTCATCAGCCTCCCGTTTCCTCCATTTACGTATAGGACACAAGAGAGTCATTACGAGTACTAGATAATTGGCATAATAGAATGAGTAGGGGGATGGGAGGGGGAAGGTGGAACAGAGCGAGGTAAAAGGGTTGTTGATCAGTTTACACAGTCACGTATAAAAAAAAACATGAAACACTAGTTATACCTAAGGATGTGGTATCGAAAGAAAAGTATCGATACTTTACTCTTAAAAATTAAAGGAAGAAACATATCGATACCGTACTAGTATCGAAAAAAGTATCGATAACAGTAAGTATCAGTATCGACATTTTAATCTGGAAAAAGATTTTTTAAATAGATATAATTTCAACTTTTGCATCATAATTGTATTTTTATATTTATTTAAACACTGAAAATTATAGTGGTTTTTAATATCTTAAAAAGCATAAACAACGCACATACACTTTTCTGCTTAGTTTGCCTGGGGCACCCTTAAGTTGAGTGAGTTCATTGATTTCTACAAAAGCTTATTTTGTTTAGTTTGTGATGATCGTGTTCATTGATAAAGGAAGGGGTAGTAACACTGGTAGCCACTCACCCGATCATGCATCAGGCTGAATTGATAAATAAAGATGAAAGAACAACTATTAATTATGATGAGATAAAAGATATTGAATGCTAGAGTTGCTTCTTGATTGTCTTGCAGAAAATGAGAGAATTGAGAAATAGTGTCATTTATTCCTCCACCACAGTCCACCCTAGCAAACATTAATCCCAGCTTGAGTGAAGATGACAAAAAAGTTGTTTCTTTCGATACCGATTTGATACCGGGGTTTGAGTATCAATATCAGTAAAAGTATCGGGAAAAAATCGAATAAAAAATACTAGTATCGAAAGGAAACTATCGATATTAGTAGAGTATCGATACTTTTTCCACATCCCTTGTTGTACCCTACTCTTGTGTAGACAAGGGCAGTAGCTCTAAGGAGGTGACCAGTAGAACACCAACATAACCTAACCTAATGTACAGTAGCCCCATGGCTTCTTTGGTGCTGACTGACAGCTCACAGCTGACAGCTGACGGCTTTGAAAAGCTACCGGACCAAATTATGTATCCCTACGCCGAGCCATATGATCTGCAAAAAACATGTGTTTAACAACTGTCAGAAGTCAGCTGTGTACTGTCGGTCAGAACCAAAAAAAGCCTTGGGGCTACTGTAACCTGGGTGTGATATAAAAATAATTCCCAAACCTCATAATACCTTACCTAATGTTAACACTCTTAAAATGTTTTTACATTCATTATCTTGGAAAAATAATGCTCAAAAGCAAGTTTTTTACCAATATCTCGTAAACTATTTAATATATCAAATTTTTCGTAAAGATAAAAAATAAAAAATTGTCTACAACACACGTTCTTATAGTTTTATTTGTAATCCCAAACGTTTTCATACAATTTCACAGTGAAACGTTTAGAGTGTGATTACCATTCGAGAAATTTTTCTTCAGATTATTTTCCTGTCAGGTCCAGGCTACGTTAGGTTAGAGGATTATTTTCATATCTTCCTATTACCCCCCTGTTATAAAGTGGCATGTCAAAAAGCAATCCCGCGTGGATGCAAAATTTACCTCAGGTCACCCCTGTGTGTAGGTAGTGTGTCATTGTTTATACTACCTGATGCCGATGTCGTGATAAACACAGTCAGCTTCTAGTCCAGTTGTACTTCAGGTTTGGGGAATGCCAAAGGGCAATTCCTCTGGCTATGTATTTTCAACGAGCGGGGAGTGTTTGTGTGGGGGGGAAATAGGGGGGAAGAAGGTTTTCGGTGTAATTCATGGAGTTCAGAATCGGGTTGACATTGGCTAGAAACCGGACACCGTGGTCAGTAGTAGACTAGTAGTACTCTAACGTCCTTGGGATGTATATAGACAGGAGCGGCCCGAGATAAACGTTTCAACCGGGTGGGATTGTTTTTTGGAACCCCTTTATAATCGGGGATAATAGAAATATATGAAAAATAATCCCTAAACTCAACGTAGCTTGGGCTGATGGGCATGAAAGGTAAATAATCCCCAAACCTAACAACTCCAAACATAACGTAGCCTGGGCATGATAGGGAAAATAATCTGAAGGGAAATTACAAAAAATGGTAATCATACTCCAAATGCTTTACTGCGAGATTGTATGAAAACAGTTAGGATATTAAAGAAAACTATAAGAAAATGAGAATTTACATCTTGTTTATAATGATAAAAAAGGTCTAGATATAAAATGTAATCAAAATCTTAGAGCAAATTTTGAGAAAATCCATATTTTATCTTTTTGTCCCTCAGTAAACTACCCTTAGTTTTAGGATTAAATGCATAATTTCAAAAAATCTTTGGAGGGACCTCAAGAAATCACCAGATACTAGATTTTAGACCAATCGGTATAATGGTTTTGGCTCTAGCCCGCAATATAAACAGACAGACAGACGGCATTGCGAAAACAACTTTTTTGGTTTCAGAGGGTCATGAAACGTCGACATTTATCAAAATCTTGAGTTCAATTCTTTTGACGATCACAATATTTTTTCTTCGAGGTGTCGAGAGAAAGTAAAAACGAATAGTAAAGTGTTTTTCCTAAGGAGTTAAAGGTACTGGAATCAATTCTTCACCATTTACGAAAATCTTATTGGTAGTGAGAATTTGTGGGTTTCCTCTTTTACATTGATGTATTAAATGTCAGAAGGTTGGATGTTGTGTCTTTTATGGATGTAATTAGTTATAAGTCATGTGCTGATATGGTCAGTTGGTTTAGAGAGGGAACATTAAATATCTCATAATAATAATAATAATAATAATAATAATAATAATAATAATAATAATAATAATAATAGCAGAAATTTTATTAGTTCGGTAATAAGGAAAAGAATACAGTCAGGAAATGCATGCTATTACTCGGTCAGTAAGTTGTTGACTTCTCGCATGTTGTCAAGGAATTTAAACTCAGAATTCACACAAATAACTTTTTATCAGGTATTTTATATGGGTATGAACGTGGTCTCTTACATTATCTGACGAAAACAAATTTAGGATATTCAAAAACAAGGTGCTAAGGAAGAAAAAGGGATAAGGCTACTGAATAGGAGAGGAGGTTACATAATGATGAGTTAAATGCCCTGTAATAATCACAAGACATTGTTAAGATAGTAAAATCTCGTAAATTACGGTGGGCAGGACATGCAGTGGGAATGGGAGAATCTAGAACTGTGTTCAGTGTATTGACTGGAAAATCCAATGGGAAGAGACCATTGGGAAGACCTAAATGCAGATGGGAGGATAACATTAGAATGGGTCTGAAAGAGATAGGGTGTAATGAGGTGGACTGGATAGAACTAGATCAATATAAGGATAGGGTGTAATTATTTGGACTAGATAGAACGAGCTCAGGATGGAGATAGGGTGTAATGAGGGGGACTGGATATAACGAGCTCAGGATGGAGATAGGGTGTAATGAGGTGAAGTGGATGGAACTAGCTCAAGATAAGGATAGGGTGTAATGAGGTGGACTGGATGGAACTAGCTCAAGATAAGGATAGGGTGTAATGAGGTGGACTCGATGGAACTAGCTCAATATAGAGATAGGGCGTAATGAGGTGGACTGGATGGAATTAGCTCAAGATAGAGATAGGGCGTAATGAGGTGGATTGGATGGAACTAGCTCAAGATAGAGATAGGGTGTAAAGAGGTGGACTGGATAGAACAAGCTTAAAATAGGTATAGGGTGTAATGATGTGGACTAGATAGAACAAAATCAAGATGGCGATAGGGTGTAATGAAGTTGACTAGCTAGAACAAGCTCAAGATAGGTATAAGGTGTAATGAGGTGAATTAGATAGAACCAACTCAAGATGGCGAAAGGGTGTAATATGGTGGCTTGGATGGAATGAGCTCAAGATGGAGATAGGGTGTAATGAGAGGGACTGGATACAGCTAGCTTAAGATTTAAGATAGTGTTTGATGATGTGAAATGGATAAAACTGGCTCAAGATAGGGATAAGTGGCGTACCATTGTAAGTGCGACAATGAACTCTTGAGTTCCCAATAAAAGTTCCCAAGTTTATAGGTTATTCTTTTTAGCAGCACATCCTATTACCCGTTAGGAATATACACTTATGTACTAATAACCCTGATGATCTCAAAGATTAGGAAGCTTATGTCTAAAGAACGTGTAACCACATTTGCGTGGAGGGAGAGTGGACAGCAATTTTTTTTAAACACTGTTGGTACACCCGACTGAGATTTGAAGATCGATCTCCCTGCCATTGGCAGTCTAGTCTACTGAGAGAGTAGCGCTTTAGGCCATGCAACCACTCAAGCGGGTGCTATAGAGAGATAATAATAATAATAATAATAAATAATAATAATAATAGTAATAATAATAAAGGTTTAGCGATGAGCTGAGTACATCCATGACAAGTAGCTAGCCACACAGCGTAAAGAGTATTCCTAAATAATACCCTTAAGTAAATCAAAATTTTAAAATAAACAGTTTCCCTATAAAACTAAAAACTATTTCCCAAGCAGGTACCAACCTAAGCGAACCTAATAAACAATGATATTTTCTCATTTCAGTCTAATATATGTTTTAAAATCGTTACACGTAATGAAGATATGGGGTGTACCCTTAAATGAAGTACGCCCTAGATCGGTGCAGGCCGTCCCATAAAACACTGGCTACAAGATATAAATATTGATAAAATGAAATGTTACTATCACGACAGACATTAGTATTCCGCCCTGCGCGTGATCCACAACTTCCTGCAAACGTGAGGCAAAGTCCTACAGACTCCCGCTAATACAATATTCCTCAGATGTTTTGTGCAGTAAACAGTAGCATACACAGTTCATCCGGTAGCTTAAGGTCAGAGTTCACGTCTCGTGAGACAGTCACTTCCAGTGGCGCACACAGAAACTTATTTGCTGATAGGGTGATGTGAGAAAAGGTGCAAACATAATGTATAAAATAATTTTATAAGAAGCTAACGATTAATTTATTTAACGGTAGAAACGAGGACTTTTGTTCAAATAAAACGTCCGTTCTTCCATCTATACATCCATCCACCTTTCATCCATTACTCTTAATCCACCCACATTACATTCATCAATCCATCTGTGTATACACCCATAACGATTAATTTATTTAACGGTAGAAACGAGGACTTTTGTTCAAATAAAACGTGCGTTCTTCCATCTATACATCCATCCACCTTTCATCCATTAACTCTTAATCCACCCACATTACATTCATCAATCCATCTGTGTATACACCCATCCACCTCCCATTAATAAATCCATCTGTTAATTCACCCATCCACCATAATTCATCCATTCATTCACTAAACCTCAAAACATCCACCCACCTTACAAGCATCAATCCATCTGCTTATACACCCATTCGCCTCCCATTCATAAATCCATCTGTTCATCCTCCCATCAACCCTATTCATACATCCATTCACTCATTCTCAATACATCCACCCTAAATTCATTTCACCATACATTCATCCACCTCTCAGCCCTCATTCATTTATAAATCCACCTATCCCTCCCTTCATAAACCCATCCATCTATCCCTTCATTCATCCATCCACCTTACATTCATCCATTCAAATATTAACTCATCCCTCCAACCATCCATTAATCCCACAAGGGTGAAGAGAGGATGAGACAACCCCAGTGGAAATATACTCGCATCCCAAATGTACTAAAATCTGGATTCGAATCCAGACCTTTCCTTTCCCGTGTCTTTAAATTAGTGCACAAGTCGAATAGAAACGGAAAGTAATATGAATTGCACTAGAATAAATAAATATTATATTAAACTTACTTCTAAGTTATATTTATAGGAAAAAAGTTCAAGTTGATACCATAATAGCTACCAATCTTTTTAGAAATATTTCTTAAACTTGTACTTGAAACCATAAAAAAACTTTTTTAATTGAAAGAGAACTTTGTTTTTAAATATAATCTATAGAAGTTGAGTAATTAATATTATTCTTTTACAAAATAAGTCTGTAAAAAATGTGACAAAAAATATAGGTTGAAATGCCCATCTTACATTAAGCTTACTATTAATTTTAAATTAATTGAGTTAATTTGATTGAATCCTCCGTAGCTTAAAGTAGGTCACCTTACCGCTTTTAATATAATAATTTTATTTAAAAAAAACTCTGTTATTTAATTAAAAAATTTAAAGTACACATTTTCTACCTGCTTCAATTCAGATGAAGCTTAAACTAATATTTTTACTATAATTAATAAAATAATTTTGTCAGTAAAATAATTTAAATTTAATGTTAAATTGACGAAAAATAAAATGAATCGTTTAAATACGTTAGAAGGAAATTTTTAAGGCAAAAATTAAGATTTGGGTAAGTTTTTATTGAATAATTTGGACTGTGTACACGAAATTAACCCAATTAGTCCTTGCTTTTGGAAGCTCATCTTGATTAACTACTTTATTTTATTATATTTAAATAGTTCTAAGACAACATTGAGAAGATTGAGGAGTTGGGTTTAAGAAAGATGAAAAATCCTTTTTTATAGTTCATGGCTATGTAATCCCGGGTTAGTTGAGTTTTAATATCAAAGTGTGATTAAAAGCAAAAAGGGTCAATCTACAGTCTGAGATTCTTAGAAAGGCCCTCTATTTGAAAATTGAAAATTGATGTTTCCACAGTGACGGAAAAGAAGTATTACAATTTTATTTATATTAAATTTAAAATACATCCTTTTTCATCCCTGTCACACAAACGTGTTTAGTAAATTGGCGTATAACCCCAACAGGTAGTAGGACACAATGCTGGGTGACCTGGTGGTCTAGTGGGGTAAGGTGTCGGACTTCTCTGCTGGGGGTACGGCGTTCAATCCCCGTTCCCGGCACAGATTTATCTGATTACCAAACCCTTCCTTCACCTCTGACAAGACGTGTTTTAATCACAACTTGTGAATGTGAGGAATGCCAGGCCTCCACCGTGGTTCGGATTCCACGTTAAACTGTAGGTCCTCCATTTCATCTCGCAATCAACCTACCACTACACATTAGCGTAAGTGTATACAACCCGAATGCGTAGTAAGAAACGGTGCTTATAGTTATAATAATAATAATAATTATTATTATAATAATAATGACACGGTGCTAAAAAAATGGCTTCAACTTTTTAACACCACGTCTTACTAACCTTTTGGATTATCCGCCTGTGTATTAATTACACTAGCGTGTTATGGATTAGGAAGGTTCAATTTAGAGGAAGTGCACCTGACTTGCGTGGAGGGAGAGTGGAAAAACACTAATGAAAAATCACCCTCATTGCACCAGAACAGGATTGAACCCTGATCTACCCGTCTAAGGCAGTCTAGACTAAAACGAGTGTATCTCATTAGATCATGCTGCCACTAAAGTGGGTTCACTTTAATTTTTAAGTGTGTAGTTATTTGAATTCATTTTCTGAAATCAATCCTAATTTTGTTACAGTTTTGAGATTATAAGCCCTTTTGAATGGGTTTGGGATTTCACCTTTAGTAGGTGATATTACAGAATAAGAGATAAGTTACATACACTAATTTGTAATGAATAATAGTTTACTTCATTAAAAAATAAGACTCAACTATGTAACGAAAGGAATGAATCATGTGCCATGTATAAGGAGACAAGGATACGTTTATGTATTCTGTTCATTCAACTTCAAGAGAATATGAATTAATTAAGCGTAGGTGTTATACGTAGGAAAAAAATTAAAAAATAAAAAATTATATGATGGGCGGTGACCATAGTCAAGAGAAGGGAGACGTTGTTGAAATCCTAATGTGACATTTTAACAAAGTAATACAACCTTGGAGTTTACACGGTTATAAAAGGAGAAGTTTCTTGTTTCTCTCATCATGAGTATTAATTTGGTATGAGAAAGTTGGTCTTTGACGAATAGAAACACTTCGTGTTTAAACCATGTTTTAGTTTTTTTTTACTCTTAGTGTATCGTTTATTACTGCTTGTCTTGTCTATCAGTAAAGTTACACTAGGGTGGTAGGGATGAGGAACAAAGGAATTTACACCAGAGAGTCTCAACTTTTTTCAACTTACGGCACACTGAATGAGGCACTAATATTATTAAGGCACACCCTCAGTTTCTTAAGACGGGTATGTAGGGGAGGGAATGTCTAATTTTTTTTTGCAGTTTTTATGTCAAAACATTTCTTTGTCTAAAATATTGCTCCAGTCGAAACATAGAGTTTAATTTTCTTCACATGTTGATATCAAGAGTTGTTGAATATCGATCAAGAAATTAGATGAGAACCTTTTTAAATGAAAGAAAAAGTTGTCATTAAATTACATGACACTGTCTACAGATACTCAGCAACTTTTAATATCTTTGTGTGAAGAAAATTACACTAAACTTCACTACTGGAGCAATATTTTATTGATTTTGGACAAAGAAATGTTTTGCTATAAAAACTTTGAAATCATTGGCCTTTTTTTGGGTCCCTTTCCATCTCACCTTAAGAAATAATTTTACCATTATAAAAAAAGTGTGTTTAGATTGTGTTTAAAAGTTCAGTAGCTAAAATTATAATAGTTGTGTTATCTTTTAAATTAATGTTGATCATGAATTTAAATAGATTTATTTTTATTCCACAATTGTTTTTTCCTCGCTTCTTTTTGATCTCCGCCCAAATGGGTTGATATAAATTTCATCCCGGAGATTTTATGAACCCAAGTTCTCTTGTAAATTCTGTCCTGTCATTAGAAAGGGCGGTGTGAATTCCATCACTTATTAAATTGATTTTTAAAACTATTTCAATTTTTTTTTCAAGCGTAGTTCCATATTTTAAAATTGATGAAGCGTATTTTTCCAATATGTGAACTCTATGTTCCTTCAAGGCTGAAGTATCATCGTCCACGAACCGCAAAGCAAATTATTGTGAATCATTTCACCCAAAGTAGATAATATTGTACAACCCCCCTCTTCGAATGTTCACACACTTATGGATGTAAGTGCTTAAAGGCGTAAAGAGTTTAATGCACAGTACGTACATTTAAGAAGCAGCCAGCCAAATAAATTGAGGGCAACAGCGGAAAAGAGAAACGTTCTTGGCTAGTAAAATGATTGAATATAAATGTAGAGAAATTTTGATGAAATCTTGATGTATCACTGGCAGATCATACGAAACAAAGCTGACACCTTTCTTCACTCATTCACGGTTGTGGATCAGAGGGACAAACACTGTTTTATTTGTGGCTTGAGCTGGGGATGTTGAGGACGCGAGGAAAAAAAAATCAGGGTTTCTGAAGGGTTTTTTTTATCAAAAGAGCATTTTGGCCAAAATAAATCAGATATTTCTCCAGTAGAAACAATAGAGTTTAACTTTCTTCACAATGTGGTATCACTACTAGTTGTTGGAATTTAATGACAAAATTTTATCTTAATTTAAAAAGTTTTTCATCTAATGCCTCTATGCTCATGATAAATATTCAACAAGTGTTGATATCACCTTGTGAAGAAAATTAAACTCTGCTCCTACTAGAGAAATATTTTATAATTTTGGACAAAAAAGTTTTGATATAAAAACTGTTACACTTACCTTTTATCACTTTCCTTACATCCCCACCTTAAACGTGTTTATTTTTAGTTATTTTATCACATGACTCACAAACAAGGACAACCTAGTTAAATATTAAATGACATACCCTTTTAATTTAGTTTTAATAGCTAGGCAATAATATGACTCCACTAATAAATACTGAGCGTATTTTAAAGAGCCTAGTCCCCTTGAACTTTCAAACATGGTTATGGACTGGAATCATATTTGAAACAAAAAAATTGATCTATGATCATTGGATCTGACGTGTCACTCTCCTAATAAACTGGACTGCTGATTATGGGGATCTTTGGGTTAAAATGCCAGAAGGGCTTGCTGAGGTTGTCTTTTCATAAATAATTTTCCACTCCCCTTCGTAAAAAAAAATTGGGTACACCTCCCAAATGCCACCTTCCTATTTCATATTTGACTAGCGTAATTAGTATATCAGTAGAACTCGAAAGGGCTCTAAAATGTGGCGAAACAAAATAAGATGGCTATGGCCTATTTTGGATTCAAATAGAAAAATAAATATTTCAAATGTATGTTCTATGAAGAAATCAAACAATTTGTTTCACTATCTACACTCTAGAATATTATATAAATAATATTAAAAACTAAATATCTTGAAATAGACGAAGAGGAAGCTAAGAATTTTCTTAAAGATATTAAATATAGTTATTCTTCAGGTATTTAATTTAAAAGTATATTTTATTTTTGCTGTGTACAATTTATGCGTTGTTTCCAAACAAGAAAATGAAAATATGTTCGAACAATACCTTAAGGATTGGTTTTGTAAGAATGGTCGAGAATTACGATTTACTGCACCATTGTAAGCTGCGTGTCAAAGCAATGGTATTATTTTGTGTTTTTTAGCACCTGAATATGATTATACTGAATGCCAACATCAACATAAATATCTCAGAAATATATTAGAAAATATGTATTATAATTAACTGACATCATATGATGTTTTACATAATGTATTGTGTTAAAAATTATTAACTTCTCAAATAGCTATGATATGATAGAGCCTAAATTTATGTGAAAAATAATAAGTGTTGTCTTTATTAAAAAAAACACTAAACTATAGCCTATCCACCTCTTTAAGAACCTTTTAGATAATATAAAAAATAACGTTTTAGAATATAAAAGGCGTGGCTAAATTTTGTAGATGAGTATGTGAAAAAGAGAAACATTAAGAGTTTTAATAATAAAAGAGCATTCATGACTCCGTGTATGGATGTTGCTGAAGCGAAGGGAGTATGCAAGGATAAGGAAGTGTGGAGAAAGCTAGTGAGGATGGATTAAGTACGGAGTTGTATTGTTAGCTATGTGGACAGTTTCAAGCTTACCCAGTAAGAGAATGGCGTGATTAAGTATGTACGAGTATGTAATATACAAGTTCTTGTATATTTAGCTTCCATCATTCAAAGTTGACACCACGTGTCACATGCCAAGCCTACATAACTTGACGTATGAATACGTAAAAGTAGATCAGGTAACTTTACTAGACACGCTTATGTGGCCTCGTTGTCTAACGCACGACTCAAGCCGTAGATTAGATTGCCGATGACGGGGAAAATAAGGTTCGAATCTCGGTCAGATATACTCAGGTTTTTCGAAATGTTTTTCTACTCTCCCTCCACGCAAATGTTGTTACACTTACTCTAAATATAACCCTCCTAATCCCTAAAACCAATAGTGTAATTAGTACATAGGCGTATAACCTAAACTGATAGTAAGACGTGGTGCTAACAAATAAATAAACTTTTCCAGACGTCATATAATTTTCCCCTGAAAATTGGTCTTTATGTAGGGCCTATTGTCAATTACAAACTAAACTTTTAACAATTATGAAAACATACATCAGGATTATTTTATAAGTACAAATGTTACATTTATGATAAAACAATTATAAATAAA
Source organism: Timema bartmani (assembly GCA_902151455.1). Lineage (NCBI taxonomy): Eukaryota > Metazoa > Arthropoda > Insecta > Phasmatodea > Timematidae > Timema > Timema bartmani. The sequence goes on along the minus strand of CABFWB010000440.1, from coordinate 132,322 downwards.
ACTAAACAGTATTAAGGAGGGATTAAAAAAAAAGTCTAATGGATTATAAACAAGACAATCACATTTTCTTGTGATGAAAAAGAAATAACTGGCCGGTAAAACACTAAATAAAGGGACAGAGTTAAAATAAACGATAACAAACTGAGCAATAAAGTATATAAGTAACTAAAAGGAAAATGCACACACTGTCTTTTGGAGACAACATAACAGAGTAAGAAAGACATAAGAATAAAGAGAAGAGTAAAAAATAAAAGAAGAGAGAAGTCTAGGAATTCTATCCACACCAACACTGGTTTTAAGATGAAGGGGCAGTTGGGGGGCTGTGTTCCAAGTGTTCCCAAGAGCTCGCTGTCCTCTCACAGAACGCCCCTTCAACCTCCTCCTTCTTGACATTGTGGCGTTATAGGCCTTCCTATTGACGACATGAGTGGGATGGAGCAGTGGTCCTTTGGCTCATGAGTCAAGGTACTGGCTTCCCTTAGGGTGTATCCCTTACAACCTGGTACTAAAATAATACAGCCTCGTCTTTTATAGAGGTGGATCTCTCTCTCTCTCTCTCTCTCTCTAACGCTTACAATGTGTCACCCGAGCCAGGGGTCACTTCAACAGCCCGATTCTATTACTAGTCTTCTTAAGGTGAAGATATAGAGAAAGCGAGTAATGGTCAGTAATTTTGAAGTCTTTATACCAAAACCTTTTGTTCAAAACAAATAAAATATTCCTCCAGTAGAAAAATAAGAGTATAATCTTCTTCACACGGTGTTATCAACAGTTGTTGAATATCTGTCAAGGGTGTCCTGGAATTTAATGAAAACCTTTTCTCTTAATTTAAAAAGTTTATCATCTATATGCTGCTATACTAATGACAGATATTCAAAAACTGTTGATATCACCATGTGAAGAAAGTCAAACTCTATATTTCAACTGGAGAAATATTTTTGATTTAGTTTGGAAAAAAATAGTTGTTTGTTATTTGTTGTTCCTCCCGTTCCATTCCATCCGACCTTAAGAAGGTGAGGAAAGTAACAGCTATGATCCAAGTCAAACTCTTATATTTTTGGTGATGTTTTGGAAAGATGGCGCGCGCGATCCAGAAATATTGGCTACTCACCATAGGCTGAAGTGCCTGTGCCATGCTTTGTTCATCATCCCATCCCTCCACTAATTCCTTGTAAGTGGAAGAATCTGGAAAATATCATCCTTGCAAATAGCTCCAGTGTTCTTCAGCGTTTAATTGCCAAGAACGATGTTTTTATTCCCATAGTGGTTTACCTTAATTACTTGAATTCTACCAAATAAATTGTTTATTTTATTTATTTAATCCCAGATCCATCTCAGATTAGATAAAGTGCTTCCAAGACACTACATTTTCTGATATGGACTAGAGCAAGTGGTTACTTTCATGATCTGTCTCAATTATCGCTTTGACAAATATGAAAGTGGCAGAGGTATGGATGATACTAGTAATGACATCCAATATACAGCCAATCCCTGTGATTAATGGA
>CABFWB010000440.1:111702-130126 GCA_902151455.1 Timema bartmani | reverse complement strand
AGCCAAGAGAGAGAAATTCATCTTCCCTGTCCAATACTCACAGTTCCTTCAGAAGTTGTGGCCAAGTATAGCCAAGATAGAGAAAATCATCTTCCCTGTCCGACACTCACAGTTCCTTCAAAGGCTGTCGACGAGTATATGTAAAAGCACGACCAGTGGGCGTGTATACAACTAGTCTAGTACAATGACCATGGACGTGGGCGCAGGGACCTTGCTCTCATCCTTCATCCAAAGATAAGGTGATTTTAACAGACTATACTAGACTAATAGAAGCACATGCGTAACACTACCCTTCTAATTTATCTACAGCAGCAACTTTTGAAGGTTTTTCTTAATTTTAAAATGTTTTGAAGAACACTTCTGTTTTGTATCTCCAGTACCGTCAACTTTCAACGTCTTCAACTATCACGAGATGAGATATCGTTGTTGATACAAGAATATCGCATCAACGCGCTGTGTTCATCTGAAAAAAGCTATGCTTATCTTACAATAAAGGATAATAAGTAACTAAATAAATGTGCGCCTTTTCTCTAGTGATATTTATGTATAAATATATAATTTTAAGGTCCTTTTACTTCCAATTTAGACGAAATAACTTTTTTACCCATTTTGGTGGCTGCCTGGTCTAACACGCTTCTCTCTTGTTAGACTAGACTGCCAATGATGGGGAGATTGAGGTTCGAATCCCAGTTGGGTGTACTGAGGGTGGTTTTTTCCACAATTATTTCCCACTCTCCCTTGACACAAATGCAGGTATACTTCCTATTAATATACCCATCCTAGTCCCTAAAAACCATAAGCCTGATTAGTACATAGGCACATAAACCGATCGGGTGGTAAGACGTGCTGATAAATATATATATATATGTATTTTTTTTACAAAATAAATTATGTATTCAACGAATACGTTTAATATTCAACCAAATATACATTTCGACAGTTTGTTATTTGTCATAGGTACAGTATTGCCTAATTTAACAAGGTCTTTTTCTCTTCATTTAAAAAGTTTCTGTTCAAATGACGCAATGTTCATCTATCTTCTATCTATTTTTATTAATAAAATGAACAGTTTGTTTTTCTCACATGCACATGACGTGATATTTACCGCACACAAAGGTCTGACATTTAAAAAAAAATTTAGGCCCTTGTGCAGAAACGTGTGTGTACACTTAGAAAATGGAATTTTAAAATTTTGACTAGAATTTCTTAAAATGAATTGAATATTGAACCGGAAGCAAAGCACTCTAGGAAACTCAGAGTATTTCAGCTAATATAATCTAAAATATACAGCTGACAAATATCATTTAAAAATTAACGTGTTATGCTTCAGAGGGATCATCTATTTTTATTTTTAAGAGAGTACTGACTTGAGACGTTTTTCCACCAAAATTCACAAATATCGTCTTCATAAGTGAAATGTTTATTTATTTTAAGAGTCTTTCGTTTTTTTTCATCTTATATTACGACACTTGCGCTTGTCAAAGCAACCGACTGTGTATAAATTAGTTATCTACTTCTATGTTAGTACAAACTGATTAAAGAGAACCTTTAATTCATTCTTTTAAAGGAAGGGTGCACTTGGGAGTTAGATGATGATTGAAGCCAGATTAATTGTTAAGTTCATCAGTCATCATTAAAAATGTATAAATAGTATTTCTTATGCGTTATAAAAAAAATGGGTGTTGTCTTCGTACCTAATTCATTAGATAAACTTATACGCAAATAATTATGAGCACCATCACAAAATAAACATTGTTTTGGCTACCACGGAAAACACAATAATTGTGTTAATCCTTAAACTTTTTTATTCGTACACACAATTCATTTTCTGTGAATATATTATTTTTTCGGTAACCTTAACTATACTTAAGACAATGATTCACACAATTATTGTGTATAGAACGCTAGTTAAGGGGGGTGTTTTTGCAGTTTTAATAGGATTTTTATTTTTTGCCAAAATAATATAATACTTATACTTATACTTAGCACCGCGTCTTACTAACCGTTCGGGTTATACGCTTAAGTACTAATTAAACTAATGGGTTAGAAATTGGGGAGGTTTAATTTAGAGGAAGTGAACCCGCATTTGCGTGGAGGGAGAGTGGAAAACCATTTAAGAAAAACCACCCTCAGTTCACCCAACCGAGATTCGAACCTCGATCTCCCTGTCCTCGGCAGTCGAGCTCAACACCACTGGCGCGTTAGCTAACTACGCCACCGAGGCGGGTTTGCCAAAATAAAATAAAAAATGTCTTCAGAGGGAACATAGCTTGATTCTTAGCTCTTAAATTACTTAGGGGTTTGAGGAGGAGGGGTGGTTCAGTAATTTATTAAGTTTTCTAGCGAGGAGGGTGGGGGTCAGAATTAATCTTACGTAAGATTTTTTCAATCAAAGTTTATGGAAAAATATTTTTTTTTTATTAATCTACTTATTTCAATTAAAATCTTCAAATTTTTATATAGCTTTCCTTAGTATCAATTATTTTATCTAAAAATAATCAAACGATTAAAATAAACTAATTTACCAAACCGTAAAAAAAAACGTAAGATAGAGAGGGATAGTATTGGGTGACAGAAAATCTAACAATTCCTTACGTGGAGGCTGTAATTTGTGAGAAAAAGAGCCCTACATAATTTAAGGAGTTCTCCGTACTTGGTGTTCACCACTGGTTTCCACTAGTACAGCTCGCATGTCGTGACCTCGCTCAGTAACTTCACCTCCAAAACAAAAGCCCGTCCCACCCGCGCATGCATGCTGCGACAATGTCAGGTCCATTCCGGACAATCTTATCGCTGTTATTTATGTCCCACAAATATAAACAAAGGATACATAAACGCAATTATTTTAAGTGACACAATAAAACCTTGAGGTCTTTAAGAATGAGTACCGATGATTGTATCAAGTGCTAACGTGAATAAACAGTTAGTAAGAAATATATATTATAGTTCTATCAGCAGAAAGTTGGTTGCGTGGATAGTGTCCGTGACGCTGACCACGAGGGCCGTTGTTAAATAACGGTTGAACCCTTTAAGGGTAGTTTTTAAAACCAGTTTTGTATGTGTTCAAACCCAGACAAATACATTGTGGGTAGATTTTGATCCGAACAATTTTATTTGTTTAAACCCAGACCAATACATTGTGGGTAGTTTTTGAACAGAGCAATTTTATTTGTCCAAACCCAGACAAATACATTGTGGGTAGTTTTTGATCCGAGCAATTTTAATTGTTTAAACCCAGACAAATACGTTGTGGGTAGTTTTTGAACAGAGCAATTTTATGTGTTCAAACCCATACGAATAAGTTTTGTCTATTTTTAGAAACAAGCAATTGTATGTGTTCAAACCCATCCGAATACGTTTTATCTATTTTTAGAAAAAAGCAATTGTATGTGTTCAAACCCATACGAATACGTTTTATATATTTTTAGAAAAAATCAATTGTATGTGTTCAAACCCATACGAATAAGTTGTGGGTAGATTTTATTAACATAAATTGTATTTGTTCAAACCCAAACTAAAAAAATGGGGGTAGTTTTTAAAACCACCAATTCTTCCACTGCCTTTATTGGTAAGTTTCAAACTTTCAATGTAGTTTTCAGGGTTGTGATATTGATCCGGTGGGATTAGATGAGCTGCTAGAACGTAGGACTCTTGACATGGAAGGCTGGGATTTGATAGCCATTAACTTAGCAGTGGTCTGACACTTTGGCTCAGTCGGTAGCGTGTCTGTCTATTGAGATAAATGTCCTGGGTTTTATCTCTGACACGGCCAAAAAATGTATCATGGGTGAAATGTGGGTTTACCCTTTCACAACGATAAATTAACCGTGGGGGGATGGGTATTGTGTCTGTTATATAATTAAGTTAGTTTATATGTCGTGTGCTGATATAATCCGTATGTTCACAAAGTGCAAGTTAATTACCTCAAATAAATTAAATATGAAAAAACAAAGTAGCTGTTGCTTTTTATAAAAAGGTTTTTGGATCGATTCGTGTTTCTTTTGTTTACCGTTTGGAGAAAAAGATGTATAGTCTATTTTAAGTTGTTGATCAGAGCTCTTTTTAAACAGTATATTTTAACGATTAAAAATAAATGAGGTGAATATATATTTAAACTTTAACGTTTCGTAAAATATGCTTAGTAAAGTGGATTTCCTATTGATTAAGGTTGCTAGGTCCTTTTTAAATTTACATAAAATGTTGCAGATATTTATGTGGAAGAAAAGTAACCGTCGAGAAAACAAAACAAAACAAAACACTCTTGGTATTTCAGGTTGAGATTTGAACCCCGAACACCCTGTCATCAGCAAACTAGAGAAGACGAGTCTATAACATCCAAGGACGTAGAAAGCAAGTTTTTCTAAACGGGGATAGACGAGTGCCATTAGAAAGTTGACGTAATATATCAATATTGTTTGTGGTTTTTATCACCATGTTTAAATATCTGTTCAGGCTACATGCATATGTACAATAAACCATTAATTAATTGGAGATGAGAATGATTGAATTTAGAGGAATCGTACCCACATTTGGGTGGAGGGGAGGTGGAAAAACATTTGGTAGAAAATCACCCTCAGGGCCTCAGTGGCCTTACCCGAGATTCAAACTCCGATCTCCCCGTCACTGGCAGGATAGTCTATCAAGAGAATGAAGCCTTAGACTAAAATTTAAAAATTAAGTAACATCCCCTCTTTACACGCCCATGATAAGGTCCTTGACCCACTTATGTGGCCAAGCAATGTACTCCCTCTCCAATCTATCTTCATATTTATTTTTATTTTTTAGAACCATGTCTTACTACAAGTTCGGGTTATACACTTATAATTACGCTAGTAGTTTTACGGATTAGGAAGGCTATATTTAAAGGAAGTGTATCCGCATTTGCGTGGAAAGATAAGTGGAATCCATTTAGGAAAAACCCACCCTTAGTACATCCGACCGATATTTTAACCTTGATCTTCCTGTCATTGAAAGTCTAGTCTGCTGCAAGAGTAGTGCTTTAAGGGTGATTTAAGGGTGATTCACACGTTGCTGCTTTTATTCGCTTTTAACAGGCTTCTTTATAAGCTGGCGAATACGCTGGTAAAAGATTCTAAAGATGCGGCTTCTTTTATTCTCTCATGTCATAATTTTGAAGTCGCAGTGAATAAAAGACGCTAGCTGGCAAGTTGAACATGTCCAACTTTAAAGCTCCCACAAAGCGAATAACTAGCTGCTTTTACCAGCAGCTTCAAAATAAGCGGCGTGTTAGCGCTTTTAAGAGCGACCAGCGAATGGGTCTGCCTTAATGCACATGCGAAAAACGGTCAACTGGCTACAAACCTTGTTTGAGACAAACGTGCGAGGTGAGTATTTTTTTTACGCCACGACACTCAAGATTGGCTAAACGCTGGTGACTTCCCACTTTTTAGAATTATTGTTTAAACGTTTATCAGCTAGCAAATTTTGTAGCCAGATATGTTCTCAGGGAAAGCGTCAAGGTAGCGTCAAAAGAAGTAACCGACTATCGTCAAAAGCAGCACCATGTAATATTCTTTAGACCATGTGGCTCTATCACGAAACTTAGAATCCCAGAGGATGACAGCCCACGGACGTTGACACAAATCTTCTGACTTCTTATCCTACTCCTTTCAACCCTTGACCCCCATCTCTTATCAACATTGGAGGAGAGGGTGAAATTACTTCATCAATATTCCAGTCAATAAATTTTTTAATTTGGTATTGTATCTTGCGCACTTTCTAAAATACGAGGCTGTACTAATTTTACAGTCTAATATTCTTGGTAAGGACCTATAAAAACTATAATTATGTTTTCGTAGTTAGCATTGATAAAATTTACTATATACTGTACTAGTCTTATTTTATAAATATTGATAATATCTATCAAGACTGACAGCTGCAGATCACATGACTTGACGAATGAACGTGAAAGTAAATTTAGTAACAATTTATATGTCATAGAAAAAACCTTCCTATGAAAATGGGATGATTTAAGGATTATTAAAAGTTATCGATACATTTTAGAATGAACTCAACATCATGTGTACCTCGACTTATTTCGCCTGATTGCCACAATAATACTGCTTTCACAATCCATATTTATTATATCGGAGAGTGGATTGATATCAGTATAACTATCAAAACTTTCCATTTCCATAATATGGGATTGAACCAGAGTCTCTCGGTGATAAATTAACGTCTGAAAGACAAATAATTTCCTACGTCTCTAGACCAATGCTAAGGCGGACAAAATATAATCGTTAAATCGTTGGAGGAACGTCAAATGGCAGTTCGAAAAGTTATGAAACCGTGACACCCATGTAGCTACGCCTCGCATACCCCTCCCTTGACACAGATTCTGTTTCCAGCCACATAAAACCAGTGTTACTATCCACACCACCCTTGACAAATCTTCTGTTTCCAGCCAAATAAAAACAATGCAACTATCTACACCTCTCTTGACAAAGCTTCCGTTTCCAGCCAAATCAAAACAATGCAACTATCTACAGCTCCCTTGACACAGCTTCTGTTTCCAGCCAAATAAAAACCGTGCTATTATCTACACCTCTCTTAACAAAGCTTCTGTTTCCAGCCAAATCAAAACAGTGTAACTATCTACAGCTCCCTTGACACAGCTTCTGTTTCCAGACAAATAAAAATAGTGCTACTATCTACACCTCCCTTGACTCAGCTTCTGTTTCCAGCCAAATCAAAACAGTGCTGCTATCTACACCGAAGGCAATACTGTATTATACGCCAACCACATGCATAGCATTTATGCTTTGCTGTCTCCAATGTAACAGTTGCGAGGCGTTCGCGATCGATTTCTTTATTAATTACTAATGGATATGTACAGGTTTATTTATATTAAAACGGTATTTTTAACACCGAGAACGGGGCCGGATAATCAATGGCCGGGTAGTCACGACTCTCGTATATGTTGTTAACTCTAGCTATATCTAATGATGTTTTTTATTGGTAGCATTTCTTTTTAAGGACTTTGCTTACCCGTGACACCATGGCAAGTAAAGACAGGGGTTCCCTAAAACTTTATTTAAATTGAATTAATTAATTGATTTGTAAATAAATATTTACACACACACACACACACACAAACAAACGCACAGACATATATATGCACTTGGTAGTCACGACTCTCGTATATGTTGTTAACTCTAGCTTTGCTTACCCGTGACACCATGGCAAGTAAAGACAGGAGTTCCCTAAAACTTTATTTAAATTGAATTAATTAATTGATTTGTAAATAAATATTTACACACACACACACACAAACAAACGCACAGACATATATATGCACTGGCTGTTCAGGCACAGTCAAATACGTTGAGGATAGATTAAACATTGTCAATTACCTGCTTCGGTGGCTGCATGGCTTTAGGCGCTGTAGATTAGACTGCCGATGACAGGGAGATCAAGGTTTGAATCTCAGTCAGGTCTATGCTTCGGTGGCTGCATGGCCTTAGGCGCTGTAGATTAGACTGCCGATGACAGGGAGATCAAGGTTTGAATCTCAGTCAGGTCTACTACGAGTGGTTTTCCCAAATGATTTTCACACTCCCTCTAAGCAAATGTGGTTACACTTCCTCGAAATATAGCCTTAATAATCACTAACACCATTAGCGTAATTAGTACATAAGCATATAACCCAAACGGGTATTAAAACCTGATGCTAAAAAACACTGTTAATTTCTCCTATTCACACCCGGATGAGTAAACTAAGTGTAGTTTTTAAAATTAATGATTTGTCTACGCATGTTTATGGATAAAAATCATCGATAAAGACCGTGAACAAATATGTAATCATCACAGGTACCCTTTGAGGTTCAAACCAGCTCCCTCATATACGCAGCTCTGCTAAAACCACCTTCCCTCGGACATGGGTGAGGCTTGTACTTGGTGTAATAACTTTTATAGTTTATAGTTTAGTACTACAAACACTTTACAAGCACAAACATTCCCTAGGGATACTAAGAAACACCGAATATTCTACAGTGGGGTTGTTGCCCTTTAAAAAAAGAGCTATATTCGTACCTACCCTCGTTCTAGACCACGCACTGACAGTTTTAATGGTCGAGAGCTAGAAATGAAAAAGAAAAAAAAAATGCCTGAGATCTAGCGCGGTTAGTCTTTCCTCCTTACTTACACCCTCCAGCATCCAACCTTCCTTCATCCCTTCAACCCGCCCACCCCCTGGTGGACTATTTCTTGGTGGAGGCTACGACGTTTACTGCTGTAATTCTGCTTCCTAATAAAATTAAGTTATGAAAATTTCACTTGAGGGTTTTTCCTTCCTACCCCTCTCCTTTCACTAACCCCTCAACCCGCTTCACTCCTTTAAATAAAATATTACAAACCCAGCCCCCCCTCTCCCTCCATTTTAACTGGTCGAGTTCGTGGGTTTACTTTACTCTCTTTTTTGTTTTATTTTTTACGAGAGGGAAATTTTTTTTGAAACTGTCTGTAGTAAATTTTATTTTACATCAAGTTTTTGTTTACCTCCTTTACTAAATCTCCCATCTCCCCTCCCCCCCACACTTCCTCCTAAATTCTATTTATATTTACACAGGTGGGGTACGCGGATTTTTTTTCTTTTACAGTACAATTTTAGAGGGCCCTAGACTCCCTTATGATTTACTTAATTTAAAGGTTACCTGTTTTTAATTTACTTTTACTTCACTCGCTTTGGATACTTGAGAATTTTATAGCTTAAAAATCCTATGATGTAACTTCAAATTTAACTTTTTAAAACAAATATATATAATTTGAGATATTTACCGTCTACTTGATAAACAATAGGGTCTTAAAAAACTTATTAATCTACAACAGCGACACCCTGCTTCAGCTGAAGAATGAGATCATGCTGATTTAATTTCAAGCCGTTAAGTTAAGGTAGGCGTGTTGGGGACTCGAGGAAAGATGAGTGATTTTGCAGTTTTTGTAGTAAAACTTTCTTTGTCTGAAATGAATCCAATATTTTTCCAGAATATATAGAGTCTAATTTTCTTCACACGGTGATATTAACAGTTGTTGAATGTTTGTCATGTGTATTACGGCATTAGATGGGAAACTTTTTAAATGAAGAGAAAAAGTTGCCATTACATTCTAAGACAAACTTGACAAATATTCGATTTATTTTGGCCAAAAAAGGTGTTGAAGTTTATAAACACCCCTTTCTTGGGTCCCTTACACTCTCACCTTAAGGGTCTAGATTTCCAACTCATATGGTGAGAGGTGCTAATTATATTGGACCAATATATATTTATTATCTTGACTAGAATCATATTCTGTGTTAAGAAATAAAATAATATTAATTTGTGGATAGGATAACTGAGGTGTTTTAATATATTCGCTGATCAAGAGAAGAAAGGAGACGTGTCCAACTGATTAGGGGTTCACTGTCACACTCTGGCTAACCTATAGTTCGATTTTAAGAGGAATAAACTTTTAGAAAGAACAAAACATTCTTTTTCGCGGTCAACAACGATAATATTATACTGTATTATTAGTGTTATTCTATACATATTGATATTATTTATCATACTCACTCACATTTGCGTCAAGGTGGAGATTTTTCTTTTTGTCAGCGAATATTGTCATATACGTAATCGGTTATGGATGAAGAAAGTGAAGTTTATATTAGTTTTTTTAGCGCCTCATCTTACTAATAATTTCACATATGGTTTTAGGGATTAGGAATGTTATATTTAGAAGAAGTATATTCGTATTTGCTTGGAGGGAGAGTTAAATACAATTTTGAAAAAAAACACCCTCTGTTCACCATATCCAAATTCGAACCTCTATTTTCCCATCATTGGCAGTCTAGTCTACTGCAATATATATTAAGTGCATACGTTTTTGCTTGGATGGAGTATGTGATATTATTTTGGAAAAATTATCTTCAATAGACCCGACCGGAATACAAACACTAATCTCCCTGTCATAATAAGGCCAGTATAATATGAGAGTAACGCCTTAGACCATTTGGTCATTAAGATGGGTTTCTCTTTGTTATTTATGACGTTATATACATTACAAACAAAATATCACTGGGACCAAGACTTAAACTATTTTCTATAAAGACAATTTTATGTATTTACACTCTAAAATTATTGTACATTCTTAAATATTCGAGGATTGAAACTTGGATTCAAGATTCGAAAGAAAATTTAATATTTGGATTCGAGAACTATATTATTCGACCCAACTCCAAATCACTGATCACTTTATATTTTACTAGAGATTCTGAACAAATTAAACAAAAAAATTTCCACAAATCTTTCTCACTTTTCTTATCCCATTTTTTCTTAAAGATACCGATAGATAAAAGATTTTTAGTAAGAAAAAATCAATTTATGTAACAAAATCATGGTCAATCAGTTGGAGGAATAAAATTCAAATTGTAATTTTTTCTTAGATATTCACCATCAAAAGAAGTTATTTATTTTACATGTAATTTAATAAAGATCAAATTAATGTCACAGTATAATTTAATGGTTAAAATAATCAAGGAGCAATTGAAAATGTCTCCCTTCAATTCATCCCAGCCCCCAACCCCACCACTCACTCTCCCAACATTTTTCTGTATGAATATTTATGTGATCTTGTTAAAATCTTTACAAAATCTAACCTTTTCAGCATTTTGTCTAGAGAATACATTAATTTGAAAGTTTATTTAACGTGAAGTGTGGAAGTATGATTGTTTAAAATAAATACTCGGTTGACTAACTTAGCTTTTGGTAGATATATATATATATATATATCTACCAAAATACTTTTTATATTTATATATATATAACTACCAAAATACTTTTTATATTTATTTATATATATATATATATATATATATTAGCTTATTGCAAAACAAAAAGTATAATTTTATAGTAATACTGCAACAAGGGTATAAACCTTTTTATTTTATCTTGGAAATGTTGTGAGGAAATTTGGTAACAGTCTTGACATATTATATTGATAGATAAAAACTTCCTATGTGTCACAAATTAAAAATAACTCAAATTCTCGAGTACTATTTAGAATTCATCTTAACTTTTATATAGTAGGGTCTTATGTAGAAATAAACTTTTATAAAATACAATATTTTTTTTTACGGTAAGCCTTGAGAGTATCTTACTCTATTTAGTGTTTTTAAGGGTATTAATAATATATATCAATAGTTACAGATCACACAAATTGTCATATGAATACATAAACGTAGATTTAGTGTATCTTATGGGTGTCATTTAAGGTTATTCGATTGAAAATAAACTAGCTCTCTGATCTTAAGGAACTCTGAAGTTCATGTTCTACAGAACGTAAGCTCTCCATTCAATCCGATTCTGAGTCACCCCCATTCAATCCCTAGACTGAAACCTAACCTTCTAATAATCCCTTTACACATTATTCTCCCATCGATGTCTCAGCCTACTAAGGGGTCTTATATATTCAGGTTTCCCAACTAAAATGTTGTGTACACGCCTGTCCTCTCCCATGTGTCACATGACCACTCTAGCTCAGCCTACGTGGATTGAATTTCCCTAAGGACGTTGCCTAACTGTGACGTCACGGCCGGTCAAGATAGGATTTCCCACGTTACTGAATTCACGTTTTACTCAGCGAGTTTTAAGGATTTAACGTTGGAACCAAAATAATATATTAATAAATAATTCTAAAAGTATTATAATTATTATTTTTATCTTCAAGTAGTTTTTTTAAATTATTTTTTTATAAATCCTCTCTAGCTTAGGCTATTTGTCTTGGTCACGAAAATGGTCAGTAGCAATCTTCCTGCCAGGATGTGGATTAAAAATGTCCTTTATAGCATATATTTATCTAGAATAGGAAACAAAAAAAATGTGAAATTGAAAAGCACGTCAATGTTTTCAAGGCACAAATATTAAATTGACTGTATAAATTTGTCAGAGGAAGAGGGAAAGTGTTATTAGCATATAGACAAGAGCCCTCTCAGGGTGAACCTCTCATATTATTCCCTCTCTTTCTATTTTGTATATTGGCTTCTAAGTGTGATAGACTGCTTAGGGGCGTCAAGTTAAGATGCAACCCGCAATGCAAAAAAGTTTTGAAATCTCCAAGTAGGCAATGTCATTAAATAAGTTTGGGAAAGAATACAAGTCAGGAAGTCCCCGGTATTTATTTTTTCTGTCACCACGTCTTACTATCCGTTTGGTTTGTACGATGAAGTACTAATTACACTAGTAGTTTTAGGGACGAAGATGGTTGATATTTAAAGGGTGTGCACCCACATTTTCGTGACGGGAGAATGGAAAACCATTCTGGAAAAACCACCCTCAGTACACCTGACCAAGATTCAAGCCCAAATATTCCCGTCCTTGGCAGCCCAGTTTATTGCGAGAATCAAGACTTGGACCATATGGCCACCGATGCGGGTCACTCCAAATTTAAATAAAGTATTAATTGTAGGAAATATACACGATTATCTAATTTTAAAATGTATTTGACTTATTTGTATTCACATTATATGGTAAAAAGTGTTGTTTTTTTAAAAATATATTTTTTGACGTTTGACTAAAAGTAGGCCTAATATTAATGATTTTTTGTCATAACTTTTAATGTTTGTGATTATAGATACAGTAGATGTTTTGTGTATTTATTCAGGTTAGAGCCCAATACATTTAGGAATGGGGTGAATTCAGCTGATATTTCAAAATCTTTTATCATAGCTATCCTGTGTCCACACAATGAAGTTGCTAAAATAAATAAGGAAATGTTTAGTATTTTAGAAGTAGAGGCCCATTGATACATCGGTGTGGACTCAGTTGATTGTGAGGAAGAGCGGGGAAATAAACTTCCCAGTACAGATTGACATCCTCAAAAATGCTGTCATACAAATTAGACTTATAAATGGAAGGTATACCCTATAATAATGATCCTTAGGAACTTAAATATTGTATTAAACATGGCCTATGCAATGGGACCGACTTAACAGTAACCAAATTGGATGCAAATCCAATCTACGTAACATTTTTAACGGGTTCTTCTCAAAGGAATGTGGGCTTCATACCAAAAATCGATTCGGCCCTTGTAGACCGTACAATCCCTTTTATTTTGAGACGGAGGCAGTTCCCAGTTACGATAGCGTTCTCAATTACTATTAATAGGTCACAGGATTGATGCTTTGGTTAGGGTTGGTATAATTTATCATTCCAAACCAGTTTTCAGCCATGGCAAATTTGATATGGCTTTTATCAGGGGGATAGGTTCAAAAAGATGAAGGTGTTAAATTATTATTATTATTATTATTATTATTATTATTATTATCACCGTTTCTTACTACCCGTTCGAGCTATACGCACTTACGCTAATGTGTAATGAAAGGGTGATTGTGAGATTAAATGGAGGACCTACGGGTTAACGTGGAATCCGAACCACGGTGGAGGCCTGGCATTCCTCACATTCACAAGTTGTGATTAATACACGTCTTGTCAGAGGTGAAGAAAGGGTTTGGCAATAAGATAAATCTGTGCCGGGACCGAGGATTGAACCCCGGACCCCAGCACAGAAGTATGACCCCTTACCCTTAGACCACCAGGTCACCCTTTAATAAGTTGTAAACTCGTTGAAGGGTCAAATCAGAGTATACTGATACCGAAAATCCCTACAGAATTTAAAAAAAAACATAGTATATAAGGAAATGGTGTATGTTATTTATAAAAAATAAATTAATTTAGTTTATTCTCACTTTATGAATTATTAATATAATTGAGTGACCGAAATATACCTTTTAACAAGCTAGCCCAACATAACAAAACCTTCATAAATCTACAAATTGAAGGTTTGGTTTAGTTAGGTTGGGTAATATTGACATCAGTCTGTCACAGACAGGCCTAAAAACTAGTGATAAATAAATAGAAATTAAGTAAATTCCAGAAGAAAGAGAAAAAACAAATGAGATTAATCAAATAGTGATATAAAGATATAAACAGGAATATATTTTAAGCAAAGGGCAAAAGAACACTAATACTAAATAGCAAACCCTTACAAACAGGAATAAATATAAAATGAAACTAAGGCTGGGTTTATATTCATGCCTAACGCAGAGCTAATAGTGTATATCCAATGGTGCTCAAGAATAATAAATATATTATTTTCAACTATAGCGTTTACAATAAATACACAGTGAATAGGGAATAGTGCACAAAGCATAAAGTTCTTATTAATTTCTTATGCGTTGTGAATGGAGTTGCACATAAAAAACCCACCCAATCACCCAATAAGAATGCCATAATTCACAGCAGATGGAAATTATTTTCTGGGGTTGATTGAAATTCCATATGATAGCCATATTTGTTTGTTATTAACGAATTTTATTTGTTAATGACTACGAACGCATTTATGATTGAAAATAAAGGGGACACTTTACATTTTGGGATCTGTTTTTAAGAAGTAGGTTTACGATCAAAATAAAAACCAAATATGATTTATTAACAAATTCCCCAATTAAATTAGGTTAATTTTCAAGTTTCAAAAGATACAGTTTAATTAAGATTGTATTTTGAGTGAACCCTTTAGTAAAGTATTTTTAGAGACGTTAATATCTAGTAGAGCAAAGAGGCTAGACAGTTTTCTACAAATAAAATTATTATTAGCACCGCATCTTACTACCTGAACGGGTTATACGCACTTACAATCATGTGTAATTGTAGGGTGATTGTGAGATGAAATGGAGGACCTACAGTTTTACGTGGAATCCGAACCACGGTAGAGGCCTGGCATTCCTCACATTGACCAGTTGTGATTAATACACGTCTTGTCAGTACAAATAAAAGATAATCGATATTAGTAAGACCTTAAACGCTAAGTTTCATTATAAACTGTATTTTTCTTATGAATTGCATACTGTGTACAATGCGGCACCTACTATTAGCTATGCATTGAGCATGAATATAGAACCCAGCATAAGGGAAAAGTTAGCGTAAAACTATAAAAGAAAAGGAAAAAATTGTTGAAATAAAGCGAGGAGCAGGAGTACAACTACTATAAAAGGAAAGGGAGAAATAAATGAATTGAAACTAAGCGTGAGGAGAAACTATTCCACAAGATGTGTATGAAATGAAGCTTGAAATGAAGAAAGGACAAGAATAGGAGAAATAGATTAAACAAAGGGAAAAGTGAACCAAGACTATGAAAGAAAATGGAGAGGGATTAAAGTTTGAGATAAATATAGAAAGAGAAATGAGTAAGGCAAAGTTAAGAAGGACGTGAGATAATTTAAGGTAGGGGAGATGAAACAAATGCTTGAAACAGAAAATTAAAAAGGAATAGATCAATAAACAAATGAAATAAAGCAAAGAGTGAGAGGACATTACAAAAGGAAATAGATAAATTGAATAAATGAAATGAAGCAACATAAGAAAATATGATAATAGAAAAGATTTAAATATCGAGATATAAGATAAGCAGAAGATGAGTAAAAGCTCGACTTAAGATAAAGACAAGAATGGAAGAATAAATGTATTTAACAAAATGAAATGTTAGAGTAGACTCTAAAACAAAGCGGTGACAAATTAAAGCATGTGATGAAGATAAGAAGAAGGGGAAAAATATATGAAACGAAGCATAGAGAGGGTAAAATAATAAAAGGAAATGTAGATGAAAGCAATATAGAGAAAACCAGATATACATACCAGAAAATGGGTGGGTCAGGTTGAATAGCGTGCAACGCACCACAAAGTAATTTATCGATTGAAAGGGTTGCCCTAGGAGAAGGCGGAAAAAAAAAGACCCCCCTCCGCCCTGCTGTCTGGCGTGTATATAGGCTACGCGTTCACTAGGCGCACTTGCAAAGCCCCATGTGCAAGCTTTGCAAACTGCTACAAAGCCCCTTTTGGTCTCCCAAAATATCGGCTTCACGTTACCAGGCTAGGCTTTTTTTACTATAAACATTATGAGCAATTTTTTTATTGAAAAGCAGTCCAACACTTTAGCTCAGTTAGTAGCGCGACCGAGCAAAGGGTTCCGTGTTCGATTCCCAGCATGGCCACAAAACATTATCATTAGTGAAATGTGGGTTTCTTCATTTCATAATGATGAATTAACGTCTGGGGGCTGAGTACTGTGTTCCTTCTAGATTGAGGGTAGTCTATTAGTCTTGTGCTGATATAATCAGTCAGTTTAGAAAGTGCACGTTAAGTACCTCAAATAATCGAGAGAAAATTATTGAAAAGTAATGCTTAAACATTTATTTGGGCTTTGTTTATGAATAAGAATCTTGGTTTTTGATTATATATAGTCATGGATAGGGCTTTTAAGCGACTAGATGAAAGAAAGATCCGATTTGGTCGTATCTCGGAGACTTTTAACATCCATGAATTGAGTTGTAAGTACTAACTAAACCTATTTGACACGATCCCTTCTGGAATTTATTTTTTTAAACTACACCCGGATACAAACTCCAAGGTGAAGATTTAGGAAACGTAACGAAAGGCCAGTGTTTTTGCAGTATTTATAACGAAACCTTTTTTGGTCAAAATAAATAAAATATTACTTCAGTACAAACATAAGACTTCATTTTTCTTCACATGGTTATATCCACAGTTCTTGAAAATCTGTTATGAGCATAGCAGCACTAAATGAGAAACTTATTTAATGAAGAGAAAAAGTATTCATTAAATTCCTGGACATGATTTGACAGATATTTAAGAAATTTTTAGGTCACTATGTGAATGAGATTAAACTCCATGTTTGTATTGAAGCTATATATGATTTATTTTGACCAAAAAATTGCAAAAACACCTTTTATAGTGTTCTCTACATCCCCACATTAATAATTTTGCTTACAGAAAAATAATATAATAGTAATATGAACTATTCTACTATTGCGATTAACCTTTCCCACTCGCTGCTAAATGTCTTGGTATATTTTATTTTTTTTACTTAAAATAGCTAAAAAAAAACTGTGAAAAGTTTCCTATTATAAACGCACGTGACATCTTGGAAATATTTTGTCCAATCATTGACTATTAATAATATTGCCGGTGAGTTTGTAGAAATATTATATTGATATCTTCTAAATTGATCTCATTCCATGAATTGTTACAAAACATATCTCAACCCATTTTATCAGCTTTCTTCCACACACATTCCAGTTTGCCATTACGATTCCTTGCTGTCGAAATGGCTTTGATGTACAGTCTGTCCCAATGGTATATGTACACTCACTGTAAAGAACCAAGTCACAGCTTAAATGCTGTCCTTTTAAAGGTTAGTTTAATGTGGTCATTCGTCCCGATTTTTTTAAAAAAGTCCTTGAAATAATACTTATTTCCCAGGGTGATTTTGCTCTCATTTTTATAAATAAATTAATGTAATTTGAAAGAAGACACATTTTTTAGATTAATACCACCCATCAAAAAGACACCATCTTAAAAATAACTAAGGTTCTGTCATAGTAATTATGCATTACATATTACATTATTATTATTATTATATGACATAACCGGCTGCGTTTTGTAGGGGTCTGTGCACCTGGCTATGAGTCTAGGGTTTCCGGGTTCGATTCTCTTCTGGTAAATTGGGTATTTTCACCGTAAGTGTCTGGTTAATTAGACTTAAGTGAGGTTTAAGTGTTTCCACTCTGTTTAAGTGTTTCCATGTATACATCTATATTTATATACATAGACCCTATATATATATATAATACTTATATAAAATTAACTTAAACGACATGTATATATATATATTATTTTATAGATAAAGTTTTTTTGTCCAAATTGAGTAAAAACCAATGTGTCGCATTCAAAATCAAAGATCCATTGATAGAATATTCACCACAGAGACCTACCTATACAATCCACCACAAAAATTCTCCACACAAGTAGAACTTGATGTCATTTTGCTCTATTAGCTTCATTTGTTCGTTACAATATTACTTTTTTTTTGGATGTGTTTTTGTTACTATTTTTCACTTGTATGGTTGGTAAATATTTCGTCGTCCTGTACTTGTTTCAACCATCCACACGTCAACCATTGATTGTATGACTTTTCATCAACATCCAATTGGAGAGAAGCTTCTCTCATTATATATATATATATATATATATATTTATATATGTGTATCTCATTACTTTCTGTTAATTTCTCTCTATCAAATCCCGTGTGTGTCACTTTTCACAAATCGTTAGCTTAATGAGTTGTTGAAACTAGTGGGATGAGATCTGTGGGCTGAAAAGGGTGGGGGGGGAGGGATAGAGGGTGGATTGTACTTCATGTTAACAAACAGATTCAAGTTCAATCAAACGTTACAAACTACAAATTGTCAGTGACCACATATGCATGTTTGGAGTGTTTTCGAGTATGTGAATGGTGAAGGGGGAGGGGCGGGACAGAGGGCAGTGGATAGCAACACACACATTAAAATTATATACCCTCT
>CABFWB010000440.1:92542-109519 GCA_902151455.1 Timema bartmani | reverse complement strand
TGTGTTATGCTCAGTGATTTTGTGATTTATAAACTGTGTATGGCTGTGTATTTTAAATATAAATAGTTTATTTACGTCCATTATGCACATATACAAATAATTCAGTAGTCTGCTTTACGAGGAAATTCACTTTTACAACAGTCTGAAACCTAACATGTCGTAATAGCGGAGTAATGACTATATATTTTTATTTAGCACCGTGTCTTACTACCCGTTTGGGTTATGCGCTTAAGTACTAATTACGCTAATATATTAAGAATTGGTAAGGTTGAATTTAAAGGAATTTAAAGGAAATGAACCCGCATTTGCGTGGAGGAAGAATGTAAAATTATTTAGGAAAAACCACCCCCAGTTCACCCTACCGAGATTTAAACCTCGATCTCCCCGTCTTTGGCAGTCTAGCTCAACTAAACTAGCGCATTAGCCAACTACACCATTGAGGTGGGTATTTGACTATATAAATTTAGATAAAGTCTTGAGCAATTCAGAGCATATTTTAGTAATAAAATGTTCATACAATTTCTAATACATCCAATCTCGAAGGCTGTGCTGTGTTGAGAGCCTTTAAAAAAAGGGGGGGGG
Source organism: Timema bartmani (assembly GCA_902151455.1). NCBI lineage: Eukaryota > Metazoa > Arthropoda > Insecta > Phasmatodea > Timematidae > Timema > Timema bartmani. The sequence continues at coordinate 108,937 of CABFWB010000440.1, read as the reverse complement.
GGGGGGAAAAAAGGGGGGCCCNATAATGGTGGTACCCCCTAAAAAAAAGTGAATGACGTGCTCAGAGCTTTTTATCGTCAATCTGATTTGCTTGTTTGATTGTGAATGCTATCCCCGCCGGAACATTGGAAACTCTGTGATCGAGGAATTTCCTGATTAGAGCAGAGCCCTGACCGTTCAGTATTACTTCCCCTCAAGGGCCCATCTTACGGGCCATTACCCAGGATATTAGATACAAGATAGCGCTCGAACTAGAAAACGAATCCAAGTGCTGTTTTCTCTGAGCTTCATTTGACAACAGCGAGATTGAAACCATATATATATATATTTAAATTAGCATTGATTTTTTCTACCCATTTGTACTATACGCATATTTATTCATTCCGCCAATGTGTTAGGGTTGAGGAAGGTTGAATTTAGATAAAATTTAGCCACCTTTGTGAGTAGGGAGAGTGGAAAATAAATAAAGAAAAAACCGCCTTAAGTACACCTTACCAGGATTTGAGCCTCAATCTCATAATCGTAAGTCCAGTCTTTTGAGTGAGTTTCTTCTTTTTGAGCGCTATGCCTACTACTATATTCTTAACTATAGCATACATATATATTTATAAGTAATTGTATGGTAATAAATTGTACCGTGCACGCTCCTTTATCTATATTTTAGTAATAACACATAAAATATGCGAAATGAAATAATATAAATTGCTACAGAAACATAGCGGGGGAAAAAAAATAACAAGTATTTCATCAAAAAGCATACATGAAATAGTATAATTTTTTTTTTTAGCACCACGTCTTATTAGCAGTTCGGGTTATATACTAACTACGCTAATGTTTTTATGGTTTAGAAATGTTAAATTAAGAGGAAGTGTACACTTATTTGCGTCGAGAGAAAGGGAAAAATTATTTTGTAAAAACCAGACTCAATACACCCGATCGAGATTCAAACTTCGATATCCCCGTCATTAGCGGTCTAGTCTACTGTAAGAGTAGTGCGTTAGAGCATGCGGACACCGAAGTGGGTAATATACACTGTTACAGAAATATATTGTTTGTTTTGTGCATTTTCATATCCCCATTTTCCAAAGCGCCATTTAAAAAAATTATATTTGCCCATAACCCGAAAAGTATTGATTTGATCAAATATTCTTTAAAATAAAAGTTATTGATATTTAAGAGTGTTACAACTTTGCGACGATAAGCTATTTCACATCTCCTCATATATAAATTACCCTCAGAGTTATTCATATGTGAAACCTATGCGCCATGTTTTTAGTGTAAAACAATACATAGATATTACTTTTAATGAAAATCGTCAGAGCGGATTTTGAGAGAGAAATTACTCTCAAGTAAACTACCCTTGAATTATAATTATGTAGAAGGATCCAAAAGTTTTTCTGAGGAAACTTATGAAAAACCTAGATATCAAATTTTAACCTGAGAGGTAAAATGGTTTCGGCTCTAGTCCCAGTAAAAGACAAATGGGATTTCAGAAACAAAATCTTCAGGTTCAGGGAGTCATGAAACGTAGAGATTCATCCAAATCTCAAATTAAATAATATTTAAAATATCATTATTCTCTTCGAGAATTCACGAAAAAGTAAAAGTGAGCTGGTATCTGTTACACTTTCACGCAAAATCTCGCATGTATTTAACTCGTACGTCCGGCTAGCGTATAGACGAATTAAAATTTACTTCCACAATATGGTTTCAATGTCTGAGAATAAACATCTGATTTATTGGTGACGGAGGAGATCAAGAGTTCGAATCCCATATGGGTGCACTATGGGTGATTAACGTAGAATTTTTCGCCAACTCTTTCTCAGCTAAGTGTGGATGCATTCTCTCTATATCCTACCTTTCTCATCCCTAACCCATTTATGGCGTAGAACATGCCTTATATAGTTAAAAAAGAAACTTACAAGAAGAGACAGATGCATGATCCGTAGCATGTTAATTACGAAACAGGGGAAATAATTTCACTGACGGCTACTTTTCCTCTTTATCTAAGAGCTTGGCCACACTCGTGACTAGGTCGTAAAGCCTATATGTACGTATTTATTTAAAGCACTTTGTATTAATATATATTTACTATCTGTTGTTTGGTGCTCAGATTTCCTGGCTACAGATACAGAGGTCCTTGGTTCGATCCCCAGCACTTCCAGAACTTATGTGAAGCAGTGGGCTCGGAACGGGGTCAACTCAGCCTCGTCAAGACAAATGAGGAGGAGCCACTTGAGTGAAGACGTAGCTGCTCCGCTCTATAGAACTGAGAATAATGGATAGAGGGTTCATTGTGTTGAACACATGACACCCTCTATCTGCAGAAGATGGGGCTATCTTCACCAACAGGCACCGGCTGCTCGATTGGTGTGTTTTGATTGCGGTCTGATGCCATGGAATTAAGAATCGGTTTATACACCTCGGTAATTATTACGTTAATATATTGGGGACTAGAGCGGTTATATTTAGACGAGGTGTGTCCAAATTTGCGTGGTGTGGGATTGGAAAACAAATTAATGAAAACCGCCCTCAGTACACCCGACCAGGATTCAAACCCTGATCTCCACGTCATCTGTGATCTAGTATATTACAAGAGTGGCGTCTTAGTTGTTGGGACTAATATTATAATATTTTGAAGTACTAATCTATCTGGTGTACACTAGACCCTTAAGTTAGTGGCACATTCAACCACTGTAGTCGATACGTGAATGTGTGAAGGGTTTTGATATCGCTATTAATGTTTTAATGTCTCATTTGATAGTATTTCTGATGTTAACGTCCTTAGACTAGATTAAACTGTAGTGAAAACTTTAAAAAACTGGAAAGATATCTTCATTTAATTATTTATATTATATAAGCTTGATTTTTTTTTTCTCATTCAAAGGATGACAACTGAAAATTTGAAACTACAATTGAAAAATTTTCCATCTCAACAAATCTGGTAATGCCACACAAGACTAAGCCGTACAAGGTAAGTAGCCACGTGGCACGCATATAAATAACATTGCTTTACATTATGACGTCATGATCGCGGCGACTAGGTCGCAAAAGATTAGCTACTTTGTGTCTTCCATAAAAATAGCATTGCTTGACGTTCTGATGTCAAAATCGCGGAGCATAAGTGCCAAAATTTGAGCTAGTTTGTGTATCCCATATAAATAACATTGAGCGACGCTTTGACGCCATGATCGTGGCGACTAAGTCGCAAAAGATGAGCTAATTTGCGTCTGCTATATAAACAACATTACTTGACGTCATAATCGTGGTGACTAAATCACTAAAAGTGAACGATTATATCGCAAAAGATGAGCTACTTTGTGTCTCACATATAATCAACACTTGCTTGATGTCCTGATCGAAGCGACTATGTTGCAAGTAATGTGGCCGTGCCCTAGGTTGTCCGATGTCCTGTCTCTCTCTTTCTCACAGTTAACATCCATCCACTCTGCTGGCATCTACCGTCCATCCTCTGGGAGTTTTACCCCTGCCAAGACTTTTGTGTGGTCCCTTCAGACACGTATACATGGCAGGTAAGTTGGCAGTTCGCTGCTGTTGCGCCAGGTAAATTGCAATTAGGTGTAATTACACCAACAAGTACACGATGGTTGGGAGAGGAGGGAGAAGGTTAGGGACAAAGCAAACTATTCCCGATATGACATGTCGCTTTACTATCGGAAGCTTCTTGTCGTCGTCTATAATTAGTAGTTGTTAATTGATCAATAATCCTCATATTTGGAAAGTTAGTACTACAAACTCTGTGTGTGTGTGCTGGTTTGGGATTAATTAGTTGCCCATTTTTTTTAATCGATAGTCTAATAAAACTAATAGCCTGTATTGATGGCCACGCTATTCGAGATGTCAGGCTGACAATAACTATAAATTAATCTGAGGTCGAGGTTAGAATCTTGACTAAATGACCTCAGGTACCGGTAGGGTGTTTATTAGTTTATTAGTGTTTTTTCTATCTTCTCCCAAGATAGTGCAGGAAATTTTTCCATATAAGGTATTTCCATCTCCTCACCTTAACTAAAGCTATATATAGCTTTGGTGCTAATTTCCATCTCCTCACCTGAACTTAAGATATCTATAGCTTTAGTGCTAATTTCCATATATTCACCTTAAATAAAGCTATTTATATCCTCAAAGTTAATTTCCATCCCTTCACATTAAATAAAGCTATTTATAGCCTTGATGTTAATTTCCATATCTTCACCTTAACTAAAGCTATATATGGCATACTCTAACACACTCTTTGAAGCCCTATAACAGGTTTAAAACTATTACTACCAGATATAATAAGTTATAATAATGTCTGGCAAATATAGACTCACTGCGACATCACAAGGGGGAGACGACCAATTCTCTACAAAAAAGCCCCAGCGAACGAGGCAACTCGACTACGAAGACCAACACACAAACATCTAACACCTGGGCCAGACGACGAATAAATGAGAGAGGCTTCATTCAGGGTGTTCCCACCAGCCGTCGACGAGCGCTAGTGGTCGGTTGGCGTGATCTTTGAAGATTACCACCCCTCTTCGTACTTGGAGATAACCTTGCCAAATTTTATCAGTCCCACTGGTATAAAAAGGTCTGTCCTCGATTCACGTACATCTATTCTATTGTAACTACTCGTCGGAGGAACTGCTGGAAGATATTTACGAGCATCTGCTAAGGCTACGTACTGAAGAACGCGATGGTTGAGGCGTCTGTGTCACCTCCTCACCGCAGAGCAAGCTACGGCGGATACTATAAGTATTGAGGGATGTTGTAATCTCTATTGAGCCTCAAGTTCTATTATTCTATGTCCATATGAAGTAGTTCTTGTATGTCAGTGGTACTGACTTGTTACCCTATGCCCATAAAGTATAGTTTATAGCTTTATGCACTATCTTTCTATGTATATTAGGCTTAGTCGCAAATGTTAGGGTCAAAATTAGACTCCTTAGACTATATGACTATGCTGCGGCTAGTTTAAAGAATATAATTAAATAATGGAGGATACCAGTTTATCTATTGCTTTGTTTCACGACCTAATTGGGTCTGACACTTGTTTCTGGTGTGGCTAGCTGTGTACTGGTATGGGGTACGTAACCTGTGGAAGTGCTACTTGCTCATAGTAGTGGCCCGCAGGGTTTTGTATGTTGTGTACTGCCTCTTTGTAGTGCCTTTAGCGTTAGTCGAAAATTATCACTATTTTTGTCTAGTATTACTGTCCCCTTTTCAGGGTAACATAATAAATATACTATTGATTGCTCAGGCAGTACTAATTAGGAATTGACCAGCCGTAGTATCTGTATCGTCTAGATTCCTGGTAGTTCGCCATTTACTAGGTGTAAAATTATAGTTTCTCTTCTAGGAGCTTATAACATTGTAATGTCTAACTCTCTATGGAGTTAACCCAAGCTAGCTAGTTCATGTTAATTACCACCCTTGTAACTCCTTAAACTGGAACTAAATTTATGTGGCTTAGTTCTTTATATTTGAAATTATGTGTTGTAGTTGGAAGCCTCAGAGTCAGATGAATGGATTAGAATTATCTATGATATTTTTGTAACTAGATTTGATTACCGCCACTTATTTATATTGCATCAGAGTCATCGCCTCTCATCCTTTTTGAAGACTTAGTAATTGTCCTGCTTTAACGAATTACAAGCTTTTCTTATTCATACCTGTGACCTATATGTATGGCTTATACGGTGTACCTGGGTGCTTCACACCTGATGCTCCTTTGTCGAGCTATTTATATTATTGTAACCATTTATATTCTCTTGTTTAGACAGTGGATGGTTTGAATGACTTCTACCTATAATTCTTTGTACTTCCTCTTGACTCGTTTGAATAATAATAAAATGATTTGTTAAACTTGTAAATTATTCTTATACTTTGTTCCTTCCAATCAACATTTATAAGTTTATGAATATTGTACGGTGTTAATTTCCATCTCTCCACCTTAAATAAGGCTATTTATATCCTCAATGTTAATTTACATCTCTTCACCTTAACTAAAGCTATATATAGCTTTGGTGTTAATTTCCATCTCTTGACCTTAAATAAGGATATTTATATCCTCAATGTTAATTTCCATATCTTCACATTAAATAAAGTGATTTATAGCCTCAATGTTAATTTCCTAAATCTTCAACTTAAGAAAAGCTATTTAATAGGCTGGTGTTAATTTCCATCTCTTCACTTTAAATAAAGATAAATAGCCTCGATGTTAAACGACTAGTGAATATATTGAACCACACATTAAATAATGATACACTACTCCTAAGCGGTCTGTAACTATGGCCAAGGGACTATGGAAACATAGTGAATATATATATATATTCACTATATATATCATGAAATTATATATATATATATATATATATTCTCTTCATCTTTTTTTAACACGGAAATAATTATTTATAGAATTTGTAATTTTCCTAATGTTAAATCAAACAAATAATCTTACTAACTTAGGTCTTTTACTGTGGTTAATTTTGTTTGGATTACTAAAATATATTTTATATTTAATATTGTGGTGTCCTTGAAAATAGAATAGTAACTTTTTTTACCACAACATCTTACTACCCATTCGGGTTATACGCTTGTTCACTAAATTACTCTAATGGATTTAGTGATTAAGAAGGTACCCCCATTTGCGTGTAGAACGAGTGTAAAACTGTTTTGGAAAAACCACCCTCAGTACAGCCTACCGAGATTCAACCCTAGATCTCTCCCTTCATCGGCAGTCTAGTCTACTGTGAGAGTAGCGCGTTAGACCACGTGGTCACCAAAGCGGGTAATTGAATAATTACTATATGAGAAGTATAACTTTGGCATTTTTTGCTAGATATATTTTTCTTAACCACTCCACAGCTCTAAGGACCATAATATCATAAGAGCTAATGACCCCTGGTCTAAGGGGTCGCTCTCGTCAAAGACTGGCATTGCCGGTGACGTGTGACTGGTCCAGATAAGATCAGTAGGTGGTCCGAATCCGTTCCGTCACGCAGGGGCGGATCCAGATCATTTTCATAGGGGGGTCAGAATTATAAATAAAATAGTTTTTTATAAGGTTAGATTTCTGTTTGAAGCCGTTTATTAGTCTCTCATTCATATTTAATCTTATGTATGTTTTAAACCGTGGTTATCCTCCCCATTTTTTTTTAAAAAATCAGATAGTTTTTATAAACAATTTGGAGTCCCCCTCCTTCAACAATTGTTTAAAAAATGCTTCACTCTAGAAGATCAGATTAGTCTTCACCTTAAACTTTTTTAACTAGATTTTTTATAAGCCATTTCATGTGTTCCTATCCTAGAAATTTTTGAAGTTTGATGCCCTTCGAAGCTATTTAGAGTGATCCGCACCTTATTGTTTTACGATAATCAGATACCTCTAGAAGATCATCTTTTAAGTGGTCTTCCACCGACAAAAATTTTGAAAATTGAATTATTTCAGAAACTAGCCTATTCGGGGTGGTCCTCGCTTGAAAATTCTTCAAAATGGCATGCAACAAGAAACTGTTTGTAGTTGTCCTTCCCTAGACATTTTTGAAATTTGAATGACCTTTGGAAGTTATTTAGAGCTTTTCTCCCCTGACTTTTTCTGCCAGTTAGATGCCTCGAGTCTAGTAGTTATCTTGAAGTGGTCTTCTCTGGCAAAATTTTGACAAAAGAATACATCTAGAAGTCATTTGGAGTTTAATTTAAGGCCATCTTTCAGCGTCATAATCGATAATAGCAGAGAATTTGAAATATATCTAGGGGAGGAATTTATTCCAGGGAGGGGCAAATATTTTCTAGGGGAGGGAGGCAAAGTCTCTCACAGTTCCACCGCTTCTGCTGTCCACACATATTCTATACTCGGTATTCATGGAGAAACTGCTCTCAGGTGATTATTAGTCTTCTTTGATGTGTGGTAATCTACCGCCTCAATGCAGAACAATGTTCGTTACTCGGTATGCACGACAAATATTCATACACGAAAACGAATATTTTTTCCACACTTGCGGGAGTCATATTGAACAATTATTAAAAGTGGACAAATAACGTACTTGTGGACCCGGCTTAAGAGGTGTCTGCGCGCGTAAAATGATAAACAATTTATCTGTATTGTATTTTATCTCTAAAATTTGAACTTTCATTTCTTTTTTCTATTAATTTTATAACTTTTACAGGGGGGTCAACTGACCCTTTGATCCCCCCCCCCTGAATCCGCGCCTGGTTCCGTGGGCTGTAGCCTGCCCACCTCTGCATTAGACCATACCATCATCTATGTCAACTATATTCCTTTTGTAAACATATCACTATAATTATATTCCAACATCCAACCCAATAAAACAAAAAACTTTTTTTTAAAAATGTTTATTTTATCAATATTTTACTTACAACATTTGCAGCACCATAATAATAATTTTTTTTTTGTCAATTATGCAATTTTTTATAGTATTTCTTACAAAAGCGAAGATGAATAGAGAATCAATACCATGACTAGTTTAAGTAACCGAAAATAACACAGTTACAATTATTTTTTCCCCCCATTATTTTTAAAATATATCTTGAATAACATTTTAATTTCAAAGAAATCATTTGCAAAAAGAATCACTTTATTTATTCATTATACGTATATTTTCACATTTATTTACATGCACAAGATGTATTGACGTTATTGTACCTGCGAATAGATTATCTTCACTTATCCAAACACATCTATTAATTGATCAATAATAATTATTAGCATTATCTCCATGAGTGAGTCATTGAAGAAAACATTTATAACTATAGTGCTTTCACGTTAAGTTGAAATGTTAACTTGTTTTTATTACAATCATTCTTTTCTGTTGCAAAGTACGTTGATAACTTTTTGGCTTTATTATGATGAAAATATATCTAAAGCACAATTTTCCAATGTGAAATTAGAAAGTAAATGAAAAATAAATATTTGATCAAATTTTCAATCTTCAATCTATAAAGAATTTTTCATATTCATTTTGTATTAGTGGGACCTGAGAAAGTCGTAAGATGGTGATAAATTGTTTATTTTACAGATCTCAAGCTTAGGGAACGGGCTAGTATAAAGTTTGTCTCTAACCTTTACTCAATTACCTTAAGAGTTCCTCTAAGCTCACACCAGTAGAACGCGCAACTTCAGGGCCCCATGGACATATATTCCTGGACTTGGACCCAAGCCTTGTTAAGTGTATGTTAAGTTTATACCTATTAAAATCCTACTACACATGCCAATCCCTAATTGTAACTTAATGTGAAAGCATAATAGCTTGTACTTTATTGAAAGAAACAATTTTCCATCTAACTTTAGCACTAGAGTAAATAAGTGCAAACACACTTAATTGCCTATTATTAAAATTTAAAAAGGGCGAGAAAAATTCACTTTCTTGCAAATGGTTTAGTATTAATTTATTTCAGTCTTTTATTAATAAAATTGTGAGGAAATAACATTACATGGGACCGAAACAAATTGATTATAAATAATAAGTATTAGGTTCAATACTTTAACGTGAAATATACCTGCCATTTTTTAAAATAACTCTTCATTAAATTGTGTCATAACACAATTAACACGTCACATTTTTAACTCATTTCACTAAACGGAAGACCAGATTACACTTTTATTTTTTGCCTTTTCTATTTTCAGCCCATTTATTTATTTTAATCAAGAAGACAATAATTCATTAATATAGTATGTATTTCGTTGTCCAATCATAGCCTCCATAAATGTTAATCTCATCGGTTAGATAAGATATTAATTTTGCTAATGATAACATTACGCTTTACATTTGCTTATATTAATTGATCAACAAAGCGGATGTTGACATTATTTTGAGTAAATATAGTTAATTTATTTATTTAAAACAATTTTTTTAATAAATCGTTTGTTTTTAACTTTTGAAAGTTTCAAGCATAATTTATGTTGTCAATTAAACAAAAGATACTTTTATTTAAATTAATCAATAAAAAGGTTGAATATTTTTTTTTTAGCAATCTATTACCATAAAAGATGGAAATATTAATTTTTGTAATATGCCACTTTTTTAAAAATTGAAATTAATATAATGTTGCCACCTTATCATCATAGTTAATATGGATTTATGTAAGCTTGAAACAAATGGGGTTTCTTAGCACTTGGGACCACAGTAAAATATGAATCATGGCCTGGCTATTAATATACCATTTAAAAGCCACACGTGATTAATTAAAATGATTTTCCCATACTCTCTCCACGCTAATTTGGCTGCATTAAATACTGTATATATCCCTGTCATTAAATAAACTTAATGTAGAATCTTAAAATAAAAATAAAGCAACGCTAGCTAGGTAATTAATATTTTAGCACCGCATATTACTATACGTTTGGGTTAAGCCCTTAAGTACTAATTACGCTAATGGTTTTAGGGATTAGGAAGGTTATATTTATAGGAAGTGTACCCACATTTGCCTGGAAGAAGAGCAGAAAACCATTTTGGAAAAATCACCCTAAGTACACCCGACCGAGATTCGAACCTCAATCTCCCCGTCAGCGGCAGTCTGGTCTACTGCGAGGGTAGCGCGTTAGACCGTGTGGACATCAAAGTGGGTGGTAATCAAATTAGCTCTTAAAATAATTATTTATTTTAGGAACTTCTTGGAATTGAAATCAGGTACACTCAGGTCACTCCATTAGGGGACCGCTTTGTGTGTAAATGGTTTAAAGCTGCAATTCCCAGATTTGTTCAGAACCTTAGCTCATATTTTAGAAAGACAAAATTCCGTTACCCACCTAACTTAACTCTAAGCGGGAGCGGAGTGTTAGAAAATTTTTATTCTCTAAAAATGTATTATTAAATGTAATTGCACTAAGAAAACATATATTTCTCATTATGAGATGTGTAAGACGAGCTTGCTAGTCTCCAGGTTTATTTTATCTTACATGCCACACGCGTGAGCATGATAAAAAAATTCCGTCACCGTTTAAAATACGCCTGCTATGACTATTTCCTTTTTTTCTTTTACTTTCTCAATTTTTTGGGGGATTTTCTATTAACAAATAGTTACCAAATTTTCAAATTTCTGTAACTTATGTAGCTCCCTGAAAATTTGGCATGCAAACCAAATTTTGTAAACCACGTGGTTAAGCATTGGTTCCCAAACTGTGGTTCACGAACCCCCTCGGGGTTCACGAAATCTTCCAAGGGGTCCGCCAAAATAGTTCCGTAACTGTGGATTTTTAATGAAGAGTTTGTGAAATTTTGTGACCCACATTTACAAGATTATATCATCCAAGCTTGATGAGGTTTGTGTCAATTATCTCTTCAAAAACGTACATTTATTATTTCTACTCCCCCATCAATAATCTTTCGCTTTTCACAACAGAAACAGGCTCAGTACTGAAAGTGACTTGATACTTTATCTATCGTTTGTGGTTGCTGACTTCAAATCTCTGTGCCATCCAAAGCAACTAGCGCATCCTTCTCACTGTCACGTGAATAGGTGAATACATAACTGTTAAAACTTGTGGACAATTTTGAAACTTTAAAACGCCATGGAATTTTTTGATGACAACAAGGTATTTCAGTCATGTCAAAACAGTAATTTTCAGTACCACTTTAAAATAAAATAAAATAATATTGTGACAATAAAGATAAGAAAATGTTACTACTTTGTTTATTTAATTTCAGTTCATCTCAGTTTAGTTACAGTTTTAAAAATGAATCTATAATTATTTGAACTTGTATTTATGTTGATTAAATATTCGTGAATTATTTTTGGTGGCGTATTCCAAAGAACCCATCTACTGGAGCTATATAAGGTTAATTTAAAGGTATTGAACCTTTTGTTTGGAATTTATAACTAAATTTCATAAGAATTAGTTTTATAATAAAGTGGGTGGATATGGATATTTTATCAGGGGGTTCGTGCAACTCAAATGTTTGAGAAAGGGGTTCGCAAGTCGAGAATGTTTGGGAAGCACCGGTCTAAGGCATTAGTCTCCCAATAGACTCGACTGAGGTTTTCGAAAAGACTGGGGCTCGAATCCTGGTAATGTGTACTGAGATAATTTTTCTTTCTTAGATAGTTTTCTATTCTTCCTCCAAGCAAATGCGGGCAGAATACCTTTAAAATGCTTTCTTCCTTAGCCCTACCCCTCTATAGTTATCATAATTGCTTATAACCTGAACAAGTCCAGTGACCACATGGTCTAAGGCACTACTCTCGCAAGTAAAATAGACTGTCAATTACTGGGTGATCGAGGTTATAATCTTGGTCGGGTGTACTAAGGGTGGTTCTTCCAAAATTGTCTTACACTATCCTTACACGCAAATGCAGGTACACTTCCTCTAAATATAACCTTCCTAATACCCAACACCACTAACGTAATTAGCACTTAAGCGTTTAATTCGAACAGGTAGTAAGACGTGGTACTAAAAAAAAGGAGACAGAGGTGGAAAGATCCACCCATGTAAAAATGCCCCCTTTCAACCCGTCATCCCACACAGATGACTCAGCCCTTCCTTTCAACGCTGATCAATACAGTTGCGAGTCTGACGTCTCAGACCGCTAGGTCTCGGATATTTCCCCGAGTTCTTGAACGTGCCACTCTGAGCACGTATCCGGTTTTTGTTTTTTGTTTTTGTTGTTGGTCTGTTTCCCCTTCCTCTCCTTAATGCCCTGCGGTAGGGACACTTATACACATCCAGTTAATTCATGTCTCAACGCTGGCTTGAAAATTGCTTTCCCCCCTCCTTCCCCCCTTATATTTCACTACCCCCACCCCTCGAGTCATACTTTGTTGATCATCTGCTCCTTGGGCTGTCAATTATTACTCGCGTTCAGGGGTGGACAGAGGCACATAGCTTTGTCGAAAAACTTAGCGTTCAGGGGTTTATAAAACCACACATAGCCATGGTGGTTAATTAAGAGTTCAGATGTGGATAGAGCCACAAATAACCATAGTGGTTAATTAAGAACTCAGGTGTGGCTTGAACCACAAATAACCATAGTGGTGAATTAAGAGTTCAGGTGTGGATTGAACCACAAATAACCATAGTGGTGAATTAAGAGTTCAGGTGTGGATAAACTCTCAATCAGCCATGGCGTAATTCTTCCAGGTGTGTTTTATTCTAAATAGGTAATTTTTGTCTAGTTTGTGCATATAAAATGAGCTCAGCTGCGTAAATAAATCATGCAACAAACCAACATAAAGATTTATATTTCCTGAAAGTGCTGACTGTACTTACCTATATATTATTTTGATTTGATTAAACACCATCATTTTTTTCTTTTTTTAGCACTGCGTACCCGTTCGTGTTATACGCTTATGAACTAATTACGCTAGTGGGTTTAGAGCTTAGGAAGATTATATTTAGAGGAAATGTACCCGCATTTGCGAGGAGGAATAAAAACCACTCTTAGTACACCTGACCGAGATTCAAACGTTTGAGCTCCCCGTTATCAACAGTAACGAATTCAACCTTATAGTTTTTGCACTAGCTTCGTCTACGGTCAAAACTGAATCCTATAGAAATTCATGATATATAAACTGGTAATTTAGTTCTTAAGAAAAATTGGTATAAACAATAATTTCAAAATTAATAGTTAAGATTTTTTTTTGTGTTTTTACTTAAAAAAAAGAATCTGTTGAAATTTTATGTACGACTTATCTTTTCAAAGACAGATGTATTTCAAATTTTACATGTTTTTGGTAAAATATTTCATTTATAAAAAATATTGTCAAGCTAAAAATTTTTCTAGTAAATAATTTAGAGTCAATCGAGTGATACTTTCTTGGTTTTTCATGCAGTTTCGTGATTTAAGTAAGGCCATAAGCCAGTATACCCCATGCTGTAAACTATTTTATTTTTTCACCCGTGTCTTACTATGCTTTTGAGGCAGTTATATTAACTACCCTAACAGTATAAGGTAGGTATAATTTAGAGGAAGTGTACCCTTATTTAGTTGGAGGTAAAGTGGGTTTGGGTTAAACTACCCTCAGTACACACTATTCGTGATTTGAGCCCTAACTTTATTGTGACAGGAAAATCAGACTAGACGAGCCTGACTTCTAGTCTTCGTGGCCACCCATTTTTATCAGTTTCTATCATATATTTAAATCCATACCCCCACCAGGCTCGTTTTTACACGAGGGTGATAGGGCTAGTGCCCCAGTGTCTACACAAACTGTTGCAATAAAAATTAGTTCTTCTTTGGCACTATATATTACAGTAATAGTAAGACATGAAAACAATTATAACTTACTATATCAATTTTTTATTTATTTATGTTAAAATATTACTTACTTCCGGCTGATTGTTTTTTTTAACTAATCCAATTTATTTTAATTATCATATTTGCTTATTTAAGTAATACATTTAACATCGAGCTTTAATAGTTAATTGTGTCAAGAAAAAGATTACGTGATGAGTGATTTCCTAGACCATGTGGCCACCGAAGCTGGTATTAATAAATTTAAACGTATTACATCCCCACGTGTATCTTCTTATAACTGGCCACCAAAATAAATATAGTTTTTTTTTTTGTAACTTAGAAAAAAGAGCCGTACAAAATATCAGTTCCAAGATAAAAGGTTTTTGTGATGCACATAAACAAAGTCGAACTTTGTACGACGTCATCAATCCACCTTTTGCTTCGGCTGGTTCGCCATCTTGATTGGTAAGAGAACGCAGCCTTTTAGGAGCTCTCGTTTTTAAAGCATTTTTATGTTAACCACAGACATCACTTCCACAAAAAATAAATATCAAAACGGTTAGTTTTATAAGTTCGTGTTTCAAAAATGTTGTGAAAGTTTGTACACCCCAAAAGTGACGGCAGATCAACATATGGCCTTGATGATCACATAGTTTGGCGAATGAATACATAAGAATAGCTCTGGTAACTTTTGCCAGCTGGCAGCTACCTATAATCTGGTGGCGAACGGACTCCAGGCTAAGTCACCCGTCTAAGACAATGATTTATTACGTCAGACCAAAACTTATTATAATTTTCTTTGACAGAGTGAATAAATCTTTTTAAAAATCGTAAAAAAAAAAAATTCAGAGTCTATCATTCCTCTTCTACACATGTCATCAAGGTCCTTTATCAACCTACCTTTTCGGGATGGCAAAATATTTAAACGAATAGTATAGAAATGAGGACGGCAACATTTTTAATATGTGTAACATAATTAGCGTTGAGAGGAAGGGGTAAACCATTTAAGGGCAAACAATGCCTAGGTATATCTATATATAAATTTAAATCCAACCCCCCCATCTCCAGCGAAACAGATAATACAGTACTAACGCATTTTTCAACGTGCTTTCTGATACAGGTATCTTTTTACCAAAATGTTAAAACTAAATTATTAAAGGGATCAAAATAATAATGCAAGAGTTGAGCTCAAACTCCGGTTGAAGTGTTTACAACCATTCAATAAAGAGTAAATTGCTGAAACTTTTTGAAACATTTTTGAGAGTCATTTCAACGTGTTGAAATTTAGTGGTTTATTTGTTTCTAAATACACATTTAATTTGAGTTGTTCTAGGCCAAATTTAAAAAATAGTATATGCGTGTTTTTTTTCATATAATATGCAAACATAAAACTAATCTAAATAACAATATGGAAGCAATAAAAAATATAAACTTGTATTATTATTTTTTCTTTGCAGTCCAACCCTGATACTCCGTTCGTTCAAGATGAGTTTATATTATATTTATATTATTTTTTTATTCGTGTTTATTTTATGTATAAAAAAATCGTCTCATATGAGAGATATATGAATCACAATAATGCAGAGAGTAATTGAGTTTAGAAAATGGTTATTGAATGAAGTTCTTTTTTTTTAATATACAATTTGAGTAAAAATTTGAAAGTCATACTCAAAAGTGGTGATCACATGTTCTTGACATTAGAGCAATGTCTTTGACCACTTTACATGCAAACTTTTTTTATTTCTTCAGTCTTCTTCTTATTTATGGGTGTATCATCCATCCTCTTCGTTTAGTTCCTTTACCATCCCTTTTCTTCACCTCGCTGACAGCGGACAAGAATCCGCATCGGCTCCTTTCTTTACACCCCTGTAACAAAAAAGAATAAAAACAAAAGAATTAGTTGAGCCATGGAGCGTGTGTTACTAAGCCAAGTAATTTAGTTCACATATGGGGGCATTCTATATTCTATTATTTTGGTTTCTAGTTTTGATTTTGACTGGAGCCGAGTTTAATGATAGTGATGAAAGAAATTCAACACTTCCAGCTCGACGTGCCAGGTAATCAGAGTCTGGTAAACAATGTGTGGGCCATGTTGATACCTAGAAAAGGGGGAGGGGAATAAAGTAACCTATACTTTGTTAAATATCGGTACAGAGCTCAAAGTACACCCCGATCATAGTGTATGAGGGGGGGGGGGAG
>CABFWB010000440.1:69828-89144 GCA_902151455.1 Timema bartmani | reverse complement strand
TTTTTTTTTTTAATAAGTTGTTCGTAATATGTAATCAGGGTGGAATCTATAATTACAAGTTGTCTTGAACTTTTGTGTGATCAAATTTAAAAAGTAAAAGAAAAACTAAACAAAAAGACTAATAAAATGGTTGAGGGTGTACTTGAATACGTAAAACCCTAATTCGATTTGATTAAGATAATTTGACACGTTCTACACTTAAAAATCTATCGTTATTTAATTTTTCTAAAATATACAGATTGAAAAAAAAAAAAGCTTGAATAGATTTACCTTTAGAAATGTAAAGATTTGTACACTTGGTATTGCTTTGATCAACGAAAAAAAGATTATCATATTTAATTTTTTTAATTCTAAATTTAAAAAAAAAATATTTGCGCGTATCTAATAAATTTTTAATTTATTGAGTTTCATGTATGTTTGCTAAAGAAGGAGTTCTGTGGTCAAAGTAGACTTGTGAATCTAGCGTTACTAAATACGTTTAGTGTGGGTACAAATTTAATTTGGTTTCTATGCTTGGTATTAAGTAGCATGCCATGAATAGATTACAATCATCTAACGTATGGCCCAATTTTTATAGGAAGGGATGTTATATAAATTTCCAAATATAATTTCAGTCGTGCATACATATATTAATGTGATCTATAGCGGTCACATTTGATAGATAAAGTTAATATCTATATAGTTACATTAATAATATAATAAAATGTCATATTTGTTTGCATTAAACAATACCTTTTATATTAAAATTAGACTATGCATTCATTCACCAGGATAACATTTCTTTCGATTTAAACATTTGAAGATTGAAAAATAATTAAACGTTAGGTAGAGCTAGATTCTTAAAAATTATAGCTTAATTCCAATAATTAGATTTCACTTAAGGGTGAACAATCCTTTACGCTTGAATTTAATATTGTTTATAGCTTTATCTACCTCTCATAAGTTTTGTTACTATAATGTTGTAAATATAAACGTCTGTATGGTATCAAATAATGTATTGTAATTAATTATAAAATATGTCACATTATGAACACAATTTACTTAAAGCTTTTTAGCTAAGGTCACTGCCAATAATAAGAATAAAATATATCCTCACAATGAAGTAATGTCTATGAGAATAGCAATTGTGAAGCATAAAAAACAATAAAACAATACTCAATAATATTACATTTACATATTTTTAACCTATCGAAAAATGGTTATTTGTATAAGGAAAGTTACAGTCCAAATTAAAAGTTAAAGAACTTTTTCTAAGCCATTTTTAAAGATACCGGAACCATTCTCACATGTTATTATTATTATTAGTGTTATTATTATTATTATTATTATTATTATCACCGCGTTTTACTACACGTTCGGGTTGTACGCACTTACGCTAATGTGAAATGCTAGGGTGATTGTGAGATGAAATGGAAGACCTACAGTTTAACGTGGAATCTGATCCACGGTGGGGGCCTGGCATTCCTCACATTCACAAGTGGTGATTAATACACGTCTTGTCATAGATGAAGGAAGGGTTTGTCAAACAGACAAATCTGTGCCGGGACCTAGGATTGAACCCCGGACCTCAGCACAGAAGTCTGACACCTTACCCCTAGACCACCTGGTCACCCATTCTAACATGTTAAATAATATCATTTAATGTGCAGTTACATATATAAGAACAATCTTAAGTCTTTAAAGCCCGTCCCACCCCCTCGAATAACCGCTAAATTAGGTAGATATTAGGCCTAAATCTTGAACCAGGTATTTTAAGAGCCTGTCTCACACCACGGATAACCCCTAACTTAGGTAGATTCTATATTTTGAACCAGACGACTTAAGAGTCCGCTTTACACCTCGGATAGCACCTAGCTCAGTTATGTAGTAAATCTCAAATCAGAGGTCTTAAGAACCCGTCTCACACCTCAGATAACACCAAACTTAGGTAAGTAGTACAGCTCTAACCAAACATCTTAAGAGTTCGTCTTAAACCACAAATAACACCAAACTTAGGTAGGTAGTATAGCTATAACCAAACGTCTTAAGAGACCGTCTCACCCCATGGCTAACCTCTATCTTTGGTAGGTAATAATGCTTAAACCAAGCTTCTTAATAGCCCGTCTCACACCTCAGATAACATCTAGCTTAGGTAGATAATATCAATTCCAACCAGAAGTCGTATCATGGCATGTGTGTTGTTTTTTTCTGTTTTAAACATAAGTAACGAGGGAATTAGTTTTACAATATTTTCAAAAATACAACAAAACATAATTATTTCAAAATTAAATGACTATGAAAATGCTCCCATTTTAGATTAAATGAATAATACAGAAATCCCCACTTTGATACTTGGAAACGATGTCTCAAGAGTGAAACTGTGTGTATAAATTCCAGGTTAATCGGCCATAAGAAAGGAGTTCTTAAATTTTCCAAAACAAAATTTCCCTCTAACGAAAGTCCTTATATTTTCCAGAGAAACAGGTGGGCTTGAAGAGTTTCATAATAACTTTTATTGATAATCGATAATGTTGTATCGTGACTGGTTTTAATGTATGTATTAAGATGATCAGGTAATTTATAAACTTGTTTTCACGATTTTATTCATGAGTAGAAGGCCTATATATTATGTGAAACTTTGAATAAAATTTAAACTTGTAGATAAGATACATTTGATTGAAGAAACAATTTTTTTTTTAGAATATATTTATTTGTAACTGTAGTGAATTATGGGTATGTGAATAGCCTTGGTGATTATTAAGACACAATGTAAAAATATCTTCCATATTATACTATGCTCATACGTCAAGTTAAACCATTTATAGATGTCATATAGGATGGATGGTAAAGAAAATAGAAATAACAATATAGTAAAATGATGTAAATTTGATTACCACACTAGAGTCGCGATTGTTCTGGTCCTCCGTATTATTCAGCCCTTAAAATAAACAAACTGGTACATATACATTATAAAATATTCACATAATTTATAATGTAATCCATATGATGCTTTCCTTTCACGTTTTGCTGCTTTTTAGCCGATGTTCCATTTCCAAAATAATTTTCTGCATAGTAAAAGTTTTTTTAAAAAAAATCTCATTTAATTTTTACTGCCCCCTAAAATTACTGTATTCCTATTTTACATCGCAATCATAAAAGGGATAGACTCTACCAAAATAAAGTTAAATGTTCTGTGATAATTTTTTTTAAAACCCATACTGAAAACAATTTACATGCGAATTCTGTATTATCCGACTTTTCCGCTATCCGGCCCGTAATGCCGCCACTTTAGGCCTGATAATCACGACTCTACTGAATTACTACTATAATACTAATAATAATAATAATAATAATAATAATAATAATAATAATAATAATAATAAAAATTATTATTTTTATTATTATAGCATAGTGTTCTGTCTTTTTACAGGGCCATTGTCTTGTCGAAATTGAGTCCTCTAGTCTGTCCTATCTGCTATTTCTTTTAGGATATTCTGAAACCTATTATCTTTTCTTGTTTGAGCTCATCCATCAGCTGTATACGCGATCTTATAATAATAATATTTAGCACCGCGTCTTACTACCCGTTCGGGTTATACGCTTAAGTACTAATTACGCTAATGGATTAGGAATTGGGAAGGTTTAATTTAGAGGAAGTGAACCCGCATTTGCGTGGAGGGAAAGTGGAAAACCATTTAGGAAAAACCACTCTCAGTTCACCCGACCGAGATTCGAACCTCGATCTCCCCGTCCTTGGCAGTCGAGCTCAACACGACTAGCGCGTTAGCCAACTACGCCACCGAGGCGGGTTATACGCGATCTTCCTTTTGCTCTTCTCCCTTCCACCTTGCCATTTATGACGTCACTCAATATATAGTTTATTCCAATAATGTGGCCTTTAATTTTGGATAACCGTCACTATGTCATTGACTCCTCTTAGAACTTCTTCGTTAGTCATACAATCTGTCCATTTTATATTCTATATTCTCCTCTAGCACAATGTTTCAAAGCTTCCCAAATATTTATTCTCCTTCTCCTCAGGGTCCTTGTTTCAACCCTATACAAAGCAATGCTATCTATATCATCCACGGGTAAATTACGGCCCGTCGGCCACATACAGTCCACCACGCATCTTTGTATGGCTCGTAAGCTATAACTATCTACGAAGGAATATTTTTGTGATAAAAATAAATTAAATTAGGGATAAATAATTATAATAATTAAAAAATACATACTAATGTAAGCATATACAATATCTATTCCTCACATTGAGGAATATTTATAAGCAGCTTTAAGAATCTCAGCTAATAAATTTGCACCCGACACTAAGAAAATGACATACTTCGATGACCGCATGGTCGAAGGCGCTAATATCGCAGTAGACTAGATTGCCGACGATGGGGAGATCGAAGTTTGAATCTCAGTCGGGTGTACTGATGTTTTTTTTAAATGGCTTTCCATTCTCCCTCCATGCAAATGCGGGTATATTTCCTCTAAATATAGTTTTTCTAATCTATAAAACCTCTAGCGTAATTGGTACATAAGCGTGTAACCCGATTAGGCAATTAGACGTGGTGCTAAAAAAATTAATTAAAGGATGAAAGATATGAACAAATTGTATTCATCTCAATGTTATAATTTAATGGGAAATACTGTACTTTCTTATTTTTATAGGTATATTGTCTTACTTTTTGGTTGTACGTATATCTACCAAAACATTGATTTGATTTGGTAGCTCATTCTTATATACAATCTTGACTAGCATAAATTTGGACATCAGGAAAAGGTTCTTAAGGGCATATTTATGGAATGTTGAGCTTTACGGATTGTAAAATGGACTATTGGT
Organism: Timema bartmani; assembly: GCA_902151455.1. Lineage (NCBI taxonomy): Eukaryota > Metazoa > Arthropoda > Insecta > Phasmatodea > Timematidae > Timema > Timema bartmani. The sequence continues at coordinate 84,319 of CABFWB010000440.1, read as the reverse complement.
GCAACTGGTAGGGAAATATTATGAAACGTGGTGCTATGGAAGAATGTTAAAAATATCACGGATATAGAAGGTATCAAATACGAAAGTGTTAAGAAAATCGAATGAAGAAAGGAAACTTTGGAAAGATTATACAGCAAAGAAGAGATAATATGGTGGTTATATATTTATACATGTTAGTATGAAGAAGATAATTGTAGAAGGAGATAAGGAAGGGAGAAACTCAAGAGATGAAGACCAAGATTGAAGTACATGAATCAGATAGTAGACGAAGTTGGTAGAAGAAGGTACAAATATATATAAAATATTTGGTCCTGGATTGGCAAAAGTGGAGAGCTGCAAACTAATCGCAAGATTGATGAACTAATGATATCCAGCCCCTCAGGCAAAATAATTGCCTGCTCTATATGAGATAGTTCACCAGTTTCTTCCTCATCTCAGTATTGGTTAAATAATATATTTGGATTTTCTAAAAGCCAATTAATTTAATTCAATATTAGTGTATAGCCCGAAAGGGTGGTAAGACGTGATGTTAAAAAATGTTTCAATATACAGAATCTTGAATAATCTCCACTAGATTTGTTAGTTATCTCCAAGTGCTTGACTAAGTTCTACCGACACTTATGTGCAGTGCATCTTAAAACCCATCAGAGATATCAGAATACTTAAACTAATATTGTACGAATTATAAAGGTAAAGCTTCGTGGAAATGCATCCCCACTTGAGTGACGAGATCACGAGATAACTTTTACTAAAAATTACTCTCAATACATCTAACCGGGACTCAATCTCTGACCTCCACGTCATCGACAAGCTTTAGTCAACGAGCCGGACTCTTTTTTTCAAGTGCCCATCAATGAGATTTTCCTCTCAACAAGTTATTTTTAGAACAACGTTTTACTACCCGGTCAGGTTGTACACTTAGGCACTAATTACACTAATGTAAAAGATATTATGAAAGTTGTACTTAGAGGAAGTATACTCGCATTTGCGTGGAGGTAGAGTAGAAAACTATTTTAGAAAACCATCTCGATACACCTGACTGGGATTCAAACCCCAAATTTCTATGTCATCAGCAGTTTAGTCCAACATGAGAGTGATGCCTTAGACCATGCGGCCACTGAACCAGGTCTCAACTAGCTTATTACAGTAGGCCTAATATACAATACATAAATTAAATTAAAACAACAAAAATCAGAGTCATTAAAAAGTGGTTTATATAATCTAACAGCTAAAAAAGTAAACGGGTAACTTACATTAATTTGCAAAACAAAATGATTTGGAAATAAGTTTATGGTCGAATTCAGTCAAAATAAACTGACCACTGAAACACTCCCATAAAAGTAACCACACCGACAGAAACTACCAATTAATGAGTGAATCCAAGAGAAAGTTAAGATTTTAATTGTGTCGAATATTATTTCCGTGGGGCAATAGTTTTAATACCATTGATTTTTTTTTTTTAATTTGCCATTTTGTTTGAAGCGTAAATGTATAAGATAACAATCGTAAACTAAAATAAATTGCTCATCTAAGTTGTCCAAAAGAGATATTTAAATATAACCACCAATTTAAACTTCGTATCGAAGTGAATATAATTCATTACTGTATATTTATGGCAGAAAATGGTATTTAAAAATGTTCAAACAATTAGGTTTGCTATATGTGCTATATACTAGCATTTAACATTTTTATTTCTTTTGTTCCCTGCTGCTAGCTATGGACGTAGTCCTTTGATAAAACTAATATTATTTTTATAATCTAAATATATTATTGCCTCCTATTACTATTCACTACTTTAAATTGACGTTACATTCAAATAAAACAACAAAACTTGAGAGAGAAGTGAAATTTCAGTAACTTAAGTAATTTATGAAATTTCTACACCTTTATAAAACCAGAATAATGTGATATACAACTATAATCTGAAGCCTGTAATGTAATGTAAGAAATTATAGAAATAACTGTTTTTTATGTTCAAATATGTTAAAATACGTATGATTTGTAAGTCACCTAACATTTTCTTGATATTTTTTATCAAACATAAATATTATTTCAGAGAGTTTAAATATAATTTTTGCATATATTTTAATATTATGTAAATTATTGGCACACTACTTATACAAGTAAAATAAATTTAAATTAAGATAACTACATCGGAATCAAACTAGGGGCCTCTTCTATAAGTTATTTTACCCAACCTCTAGCACAAGGGTTCTTCAACTGAGGACCATGGACCCAGGAGCTTCAGGAGTTCCAAGAACAAGGTGCAGAAAATAATATGCAATCACAGTAGTTACCACGTTATTACATATATATAATATTTTGCCGTTGATAAGAGTTGCATAAAATATATCTTGCATTATTGTACTCACAAATTTGCCGACACCTAGTTGTATGGAATGAAGCATTTTTGTTTGTTATGAGAGCTCTGATTACGTTCGCTATTAAATAATTTTGTGAAACAGGGTTTTAAGAACTTGTTGTCAACAAAATATTAAAAAATCGGAATAGACTAGATAGGATATCAAAGATGACATGCGCGTTACACTGTCATAACCTACTCCACATTTCAACTTGTTATTCAAATAAAACAACACCACCCTTTTAATGGAATTTTACTTTTGAAGATGATTAAAGCTTGTCTTTTTAGTTGTAGTATTTGGATTTAACCTTTTTTTTAGAGAAATCATTCGTTTTACAGAATCAATTTTCACTGTAATAAAGTAAATTGTATATAAAATATTGTGGTAGAGTATTTATGTGAATTTTTAAGGGGAGGGGTCCATGGCCTTTATCAGATTCTCAAAGAGGCCCTTTAGCTAAAACAAGATTAAGAATCACCTATAGATACAAGACGGAAATATATTTGAAAAGGACGTGCCAAAAGTATTATTCAAATACGCTCCTTTATAAACAAATTTTTGCTTACAAATAATTTTAGCGTATGAACAGCGGAAAGTGTATGTTCAAACGGCATTGAAAAGGAATTATGGCTGATATGAAAATAAAGATAATGATTTATTTATATTTACTAGATCTAATAATTTAAGAAGGAAATAAATATTTTAAGGGTACCACCTATTTGAAGATAAATGTGCTCAAACTGTACTATCTATCATAGGAATAGTAGCTCCAAGTCTTCAAAAACCATCATAACATTCCTAGGTCATTTTAACATTTTCTAAAGTGACTAATAAAATAAATGGTACGGTACCGCATAAATTCTCCTTTTAATTTTAAAGTAGACTCTTACTAAACACTCTTAAATAACATTACATTGTCGCAAAAACACTCCACCAAAGAACATAGATGAAATAATATCGCCTTCACTGTTAAACAAACACTAAGAAAAAAAGAACATATCTGTCCACCAAAGAGAATAACAATCAATTTAATATTTCAAACACCCCCATGAAGAATATAATATAGGGTAGCTCAGAAACTTTTAATTTCTTTCAAATATGTTTTAAATAAAAGATTTTTACTTTTACGTGTTATACAACTTTACAGTGATAAGTTATTTTATCTCAAATAGTTACGGAGAAATGATCAAAATAGGAAATTTATTCTTTTCTAAAGTAGCCTTTATGTCATTTTTATGAGTAAACGATGATTACCATCTTATTAGAGGGGGCTGAGGAGGAGGGGGAGGGCACGTTGATGTCATCCACCTTAATTTGGGATCGAATCATATTTTGAGATAACGCAGGATTTCTGGATTTCTGTAGAAAGTCTCAGTTTTCAGGTCGACGGACGGCCTCCTTGAAAAATATACCGCACAAAGGCACTTTTCCTTATAGAGAGAGTAAAAACCAAATTGTTCATAAAATTCTTGTTAAAACTTAAGTTTGCCATGAAATTGAAAATTACTAACCTCAAATATTTATTGATGGGTTGTAATCGGTTTGTCAAAAGCTCAACTGACATAGAAATGAAAAAAACTACACAGAAGGCATAGCTTTTAAAAAAAATCGCTCACAAAGTATTCAGGGCACATTTTTTTAACCACATGTCTATTCTCCACCAGAAAAAAAACTAGCCACCACACGTTACATGGTTGTCAAATTTGACCTTGGAATTTATCTGTCATGTCTTCAACCGGGTTGATTGTACCTAAGAGGTATTCTTTTGTATCATCGTATTATTTTCTTTTTTTTCCCCTCCACTCCTCACTCACACGTATGAGTTAATAGTAAATAAAATTATTTTTCTTTAAAAAAAAAGCAACAAACAAAAGCATAGACGTGGCAACATTGCCTCCGAGTATACCTATATATATGCATGCATATTATATTATGTTCCCCACACAGATGCCAACCTTGATGAAATTACATGTTAGATGTCCGGCCAATTCGTCTCCTTTTCTTTCACTTTCTTTCTAACGTGTTTTTTTTTTTTCAATTTCCTCTCTCCTTCTACCTCTTGACAGTTCTCGTAATTCCAAAGAAGTTAAAGCTCGAGGGCACTAGGCAGCAGCACTGGCGAGTTAGCTAAAGTATAGGTGCTGAATGGGAGGAGACAAATGCAGCCAACGGAATAGAAAATAAGAATAAATAAGATAAGTGTGGTAGCATCTCAAATTGTTGGAGTAATGGGAAGTAGGGGTTTGGCTGGAGTTTCTATGAGGACGGAGGTAAGGGACAGAGAAAAGAGGAAGGGGGAAGATCGGACTGTGTACAACTAGAAGAACAGAAAGAGTCTTGGACAAGGATAGCCTTAAGCTGATTATCTTTCTTCCTTTTTCAATTCTTTACCCCAACCCCCCCTTTTATTTTTGTTCTAACATTCCCTAGAAAAATCCCCCCTCACCCCATTTTATCCCCTCAACCCTTTGGGCACAAGAGTTCCAACAATGCTCAAACTCTTTTAAAACCAAACGTCTCTTTTTTTTTGTGGGGGAGGGGGGAGGTTCTCTTGTGTATTCCAGAGTTTAGAATCTCTGGAACAAAGAGTGTTTATCCTATCCATGGCAGGAGAACTTGTTCTAATACACTCTATTCATGACGGCTTAGGTCTGAAATGTCCAAACATTTCAATAAAGATTATCATCCCGCTAATAAACATTTGCCAGAATAGCGGTTGGGGGAAGTCCCTCAAACCTAACACTGACAGGAATAGTTGGTGAAACTCAGGAGACGGACATCAAAGGAAGATACATCTGGAGACCATATAACTTATTATTTATTGGGATTCAATTATTTTGAGATGTGTATCGCTTTTAAAGCATTCAACAATATACTTAAGATGGGATGTATTGTACACGAGGTAAGGGCAGTCTTTTTGCAGTCTTTATAGGAAAACATTATTTTCAACATTCAACTCAATTTAGTTCACTACATGTAAAATAATCAGCCCTATCTAATCAAAACACCTCCAAATTAATTTTAAAGATTTTTTACAAAGTAAACCGTACACAACAAATTCCTAAATTTAGTTCTCCTCATATAAAATAATCAACCCTTAATTTAATTAAATCTATCTAATCAAAATACCTAATTAATTTTAAAGATTTTTACAAAGTAAACTCAACACAGCCAACTCTCAAATTGGAACAAAGAGTTTAATTTTCTCACATGGTGATATCAACAGTAAGTTGAATATCTGTCAAGTGTTTCCTGGAATTTAATTACAACTATTTCTTTCCATCTAAAAAATTTCTCATCTAATGTCGCTATGCTCTTGACAGATATTCAACCACTTCTGATATAAACGTGTGAAGAGAATCAAACTATATTTCTAATAAAGCAGCAATATTTTATTTATTTTGGCTAAAGAAATGTGTTGCTATAAAAACTTCAAGAACACTGACCTTTTCTCGCGTTCTCCGCCTTAAGTTATTTCAAATAGTTCACCAAAGCCACGATGATAAAACATCGGTATTTAAACCCAAGATAAGTAAAGCCATATAAAAAGCAAATGTCAAATAGTTGACCAAAAATACTCCGACACTTGAATCTCTTCTTGATGATGCAATATTTTTAATTTTTTAACTTCCCAATCAGTCAACCCCACGGCGTCTAACCCTTCACCTGGACATAATAGTTGAGTGAAAACGATTTTAAATGGTTGATTAAAGTGTGTCTTGGTTAGTACGAGTAGTCATGCAGTGGCCACCTCAAGGTTGACAAGTCAAGGTCCATCAAACTCTAGGTCACGTACCGTGCGCAGACCGGCTTCACTGGACAGTCGGTGATATATAGACGAGCATTGTCTCAAGAGGAAACTATTTATTTCTTAGTTATAATGAATGACCTTCAGTACGATTTTCATAGTAATACACTTACAGAAAATAGAAACATATTTGTTGGGTCAAAATTGATATAATTAGTGCTATTTAATAGGAGTTGGTATTATATATCAGAAGTAACTAACATAAAAGATTAGTGTTATTTTATAAATGTTGGTATTATCTATCAAAACGTGACTTTGTATAACATTTTAATATCATTTTGTGTTGGTATTGTCTATCAGAAGTGACCTTTGTATATTATTTAAATTGGAAAATGACACCTGGACACGGGAATCGAGCCCGGGTCCTTTGGCTTAGAACACCAATGACCTGTCCACTGAGCTATATATGAATCGAGGATCATTGTTTTCATCACTCAGTAGAACACTCATTGACAGTGTTATGTCGTGAGGTGTTGCCAGGGTAAGCAGAGTTAGTTTAATTGTACCTGTGAATTGTTCTCATCACTCAGTATAACACTCATTGACAGTGTCGTGTAGTGGAGTGCTACCAGGGTAAGCAGAGTTAGTTTAAAACTGTACCTGTGATATGTTATTTTCCACTCGGTCCACATTTGACCGATCATACATACTCACATACACCCCAAAATTATTAAGAATAGACATATGTGAAAGCTAGAAAAAAGCTACTATTTCTACTTTCAAGTCTTCTACCGTCAATTAACGTTATCTGCAGATGTCACTTTTTAAATATATTATCAATACCTATAAAATAACACTAATAACATTTTAAAACGTTATCTATGTTGAACGAATTAAAACATATTTGTATTTTCTCAAAGGCCTTCTCTATGAAAATAGGACTATACAAGAGCGTTAGCCTAATAGAGTTGGAGGCAAGATTCTTCTGTTTGCACCAGAATTTAAAATAAAAAAAGTTGGTAGAAAGAAACAACTTATTGAGATTTTAAAAAGAATGGGATGAGAAATATTAATAAGTGAGGAGAGGGGAAAAGAAAGGGAATAACCCCGCTCCATCCTAGAGCTGTCCGTTCCAAACTCGACGATTGGTTTGTTTCTGTGCTATTTCTTAAAGTTCCAAAAAAGAGGGGAAAAAAAACTGTCCTTTGAGTCCTCATGCTTGCCTCAGGGACAGGATGACGTGCTTCTTTTTTATTTCCATTACAAAACAAAGAAAAAAAGGATGTTAAAAAAGGCGTAAGAGGTAGGAGAGGGGGGTTAAAACTTCACACGCAATGCGTTCTGGAGGGGCTATGAATTCGAACTTCCTCTGTATATATATCTGCATTACAGTTAATATCAAGACTCATTTAATTTATGTCGGGTAAACCGTCTTCCCTCCCTCTTCTACCCTCTTTGGTGGCTGTATGAGCTAAGGCGTCATTCACGAAAAAGACTGGACTGTCGATGTCTGAATGATAGGGGTTCAAATCCCGGTCGTGTGTACTGAGGGTGGTTTTTTCTATATGGTTTTCAACTCTCCTTCCACGTGAATGCTGTTACTTTTACTCATCCCAATCACAATAGCATAGCTATAAGATATTTGTGAAATAAAATAAAGTAAATAAGACGTACATAATATTTCAATATAAAAAAATATTATAGTATTTTAGAGAGAAAAGCTATAGAAAATAAATGGTACTATTAGTGGCACAGACTTTCTCGTTCCTTTGCCTAAAAATGCAGGTATTTACTAATGCCCGTAAGATATTTCAAACGAAATAATATACAATGTTGCGGAAACATTATGGAAAAAAAAAATCAATATGTTCCACCAAAGAACATGAATGAAATAATAGGCTATCCATTTTTAGAGAGACATAAAAATAAAAATTTCGGTCCACCAAAAATCTACCCCTATTTCTCAGAAATTCTATTTAAAACATATTATATCTGCTTACAGCTCGTAAATGATTCGTTTTTATAAAAAATATATTACACATTAAAATATTTTTAATTTTGATCGTACTACCTCTTTATAATGATAAGTTATTTCTTATCTCAAATAGTTGTGGAGATATGATCGAAATTTGGAAATTTCTGCTTATGTAAAGTGACTTTAAAGTCATTTTCACGACAAAATAACAAATTGTCATTTTGTTTGTAATAATAAACAATACCTATATACGAATTTTAATAAAAATTGTAAAGCGGATTTTGAGAAAATTGATTTTTTTTTTCTTTTTGCCCTTCAGTAAACTAACCTTCATTTTAGGGTTGGATAAGACTTATACAATCCCAAAAACCATTGGGGAGATCTTATGAAAACCCTAGATACCAAGTTTCAACCAGATCAGTAAAATAATTTCTGCTCCAGACCGAGATACAGACAGACATACGTTTACAGACATACAAAATGACAAATGACATCGCACAAATCACTTTTTCGGGTTTTATGAAGTCATAATACGTCGGCAACCATTAAAATATCGTCTTTTTTTTTCAATGATCACAATTCTTCCTCCTTCCAAGGAGTCACAAAATATTCAAAAAAAAGTTTTTATTTTAGTGGTTATTAGTGAACTTTTTAGAATAAAAAAATTGCACTAGAGTGTACCAACTTCTAGTTCTAGAATATAAAAATTGTGTTCACTAAAAAAAGATGTCTTTTCAAGAAGCTGTAACCCATTTCGGTGGCCCCACGGTCTAATGAGCTAGTCTCACAGTAGACTAGAATATCAATGACGGAGAGATCGAGGCTGGAATTTCTGTTAGGTTTATTGAGATTTTTTCCAAACTGTTTTTTCACTCTTTCTCTCCATGCAAATGTGGGTACACTTCCTGTAATATTCCTAATCCCTAAAACCATTAGCTTAATTAGTAAATAAGTGTAAAAATAGAATGGGTAATAATACCTGGTGATTAAAATAAAAACTGTTCTCAAATATACTTGTAACGTTACGGTTAAGTATTTCTGACATCAAATATTGCAAGTAAAGACTCAACAATTATTTAATAATCTATTATACTTGATAATTGTGGTTAAACCCGCATCTAAGCATAATATTCTTTAAATTTTAAAAAAACTACACTTGGGTACAGGAGTCAAACCCAGGACGTAAGGCTTAGTATGCAAATGCTCTAACAACTGAGCTTTCCAGGAGTCGTCTCAAGTTCGTGTAGAGGTGTCATTTTTCAAATTAAAGAATAAAATAATTTAATAGATTTTTAAAACATTTGCCTCAGGGCTTCAAAAAAAAACCTTGTTTCTGCCTTTCTAGTAAAATATTATTGTTTAAGAATAGTACAAATAAATACTAGACGAATCTTTAAGGCTGGCTCATTTTATTTTTTAAACTGTAGACTGTACAGGATGTCACCTCTTTAATATTAATAAGTGGTTTTTGTTGTTGTTTTTCAGTTCAAAGAACAAGTCTAGCAAACCATCATTCTCTAATTTCAAGACACATCTAGGTTTGAGTGGTGTTATTAGTATTTAAAACTTGGCCCACAGCAATGTTAGCTTGTTAAGAAAACTGACTTTGGTGATTATACTACACTTACGACTTATGTTCTATGTTCACTTTAGGTTCCGTGTGGTAGTTTGGGTGATGCGGCCCAACGCTAGTCTTTTATTACCACACAGACATTCAACAAACTTTAACGAAGATAGTTACACAAGTTTGTTTTTTAATTAGTTCGTGTCAACGTGTTTTTTTTTATAGATATGCGGTTCGTATCGGTACCAGTATTACAAATTAACTTAAAAACTTACATCGGTTGTCACAAGTTCACGGACGTGTCTTGAAATAAAATGAATGTACAGTGATAGGGAGGTTGGGGTTCGAGACCTAGTCGGATGCTGCTTTAGGAGTGATTTTTCAACACGTGATTTTATCATCATTTCTCCATAAAAATGCTGGTGCTCTTATGATAAACTAACATACTTAGGTCTACCTCTTAGAGTATTCCCTTGAATGATTGGTTTTAAATTCTGGCACACTACTTAAAAAACCAAAACAAAACTACCAAAGAAAAAAGTTGTCTACATGTTGAATTGAAATATATTTTACAAAGCGGGTTGTATATTAAGGTGGGAGTGTAGGAGATGTGATAAAAGGTTAGTATTTTTGAAATTTATGTAATGAAACTTTTTTTGAAAAAAAAAATTCTTCCAGTAGAAATATATAGTTAAGTTTTCTTCACATGGTGATACCAACAGTTCCTTAATATCTGTCATGAGCATACCGGCATTAGATGAGAAACTTTTTAAATGAAGAGAAAAAATTTTCATTAAATTCCAGGACACCCTTGACAGATATTCAACCACTTTTGATATCACCGTGTAAAGAAAATTTAACTATGTGTTTATAGTGGAGACATTTTATTTATTTTTAACAAAAAAAGTTTTGATAGTGAAAACTGCAAGGCAATTACCTTTCCTTGCGTACCCTATGCTTCAAGCATTCTAAGCCCTATCCCACTTAGATTCTAATGTACAAAATAGAAGGAGAGGGAATAAAGTAAAGTAGTTTAACCTACGAAACCTCTCTTTTATCTGCTGAATACAATTCCCCGAACACCACTGACGAATAATCACACTCACGCTATATTCTGCGCCAGGACAACATTGACTTGAATTTCAAAATTATTTTTTTCTCACTTTCTATTCTAGATATAGTATAATATTCCATGGATCTACATCATTCTGGCAGGAAGATTCCAACAGGTTATTTTTGTGAATAAACCAAATAGCTTAAGTTGAAGAGATTTTAAAAAACACGTTTATAAAAATAAAGTAAGATAAAAAAAGAATGTTGTAACTATTTTTAGAATTATTTAAGAATTTAAAGGTATTTTCAATTTCATTTTCTTATTTTTTTAGCACCATGGTCATACTACCCTACAGGTAATACGCCTTCAAATTAAACAATAAAACAATTAAGATAAAAAAAGATATGTTGAAGCATAACATATACAGGCTGATCAAAAAAAAAGTCGTCCAGCCCTGTTTTTCTAAGGATATTTCTCACAGAAAAACATGGAAAATGAACATATTGTTTATATGCATGGCAACATTGTAATTTTGGACGGGTGTTATGCAGGCCGTGTGATCTTGAGACACATATAAGGTCTAGCCACTTGATTTACAGCATTTGAAAGTGTAAGATTAGTTTTTCATGAGCAGTGCAAGTATTCATTTTAGAACATTATTTTAAGGCCAGGTTGTATATGGAATCTCAACAAACGTTTGTGCCTAGTATTCCAGAATCACGCGTGCTGCTGAATAAATCAACAAAATGGTGAATTGATGACACAAAACATTTGTTCTTTCTTTGGGTTGCGCTACTTTTGAATCATCCTGTAGTTCATGTTAACTGTAGCAGAATGTGTGAGTGTTAGTGAAGGACGTAATGGAGTCAATTGGTCTCACTTTCTAAAATAAGGGTATAATATAAATTGTGTTTTTTTAGTATTTACGATCTTTAAAAACTAGCAGTAAAGAACAGGAATTTTGTAAAAGATCTCTCCGAACTGAGAAGAAAATTTTTAAGTGGCACTGAAAGTGACCTTGGCAGATTTAAAAAAAAGAAGGAAAGTCATCCAAGGGAATGCGGTGATGATGGCAAGAAGCCCTTGTGGCAGTCATTGGTAAAACACTCGCGATAACATCATACAGATCGAATGTGTCTTACATATTCAGGCAGTCAAATATTTGGAGATAAACTAGTCACTCCATCTCATATTCATTATTTCATAACCATAAAAAAAAGTTTGGAATAAATTAAGCCTAAATATTTATTTGTGATCTTTAATTTAAATCAAACCCAGTATAATCGTTGGTATGGAATATAAATTGTACGTAAATCCAGGGTGATCAGGCCATATACTAACCTAGTCAGGATCCGAACCAATCACGCCAGGACCACGTGGCATTAGAATGTTCACGGTGAACCAAAATGATAATAATCCATCCCGCTTACCCTTTTGTTGCTTATCTAAATTTTTTTTTTTTTAATATAACCGAAATGTGCACGAACTAGAATTTCCTTTTGGTTGTCTGTAGGTAGGATCTATTTTAGCGGCGTACAATATTTGTTTATCGCTGTTAAAAATCTGTAATATTTTCGCCTGGTACTGAAATGAAACCGTGTAAAAAATAAAAAGAGAGAGAGAGAGATTTTATACCCACAGATTGGTTATCACTAGAAATATTGTGGCGACGTTTTTAGATTTCCTTCACTGCTTTTTAACACGAAATGTTAGGAGAAGAGAAAAGGTCTTAAATCCTTAAATTGGTCAAATAGGAAAAAGGGTTATTTCAATGTTGGTTTCTTACTAGCTATATGTGTCCCTTTTTTTTAGGTTAGTGACCCTTAACAAAGATATTAATTTTAAGAGATGAGGTCATAAAAATAATTCAAGCAGGCAATACTTGCTATTATTAATTTTGTAATTTGTTCTCTCTTCCTCTTTCTCTAGATGAAGCGTACATTTAAAATTGAGGTCAATTTAAACTTTAGTCCAATTGGCTTCCATTTGTTAGACAATAATGATACCTTTCTCGTGTACTTCATACTATTGTTAAAAGAGGTATTCACCGTATATACATTAATTGTATTAAAAATTATTTTCCGGTGTTTATGGGGTTTTAGATATATAAATTTCCTGGAAATTGTGAGTAGTGTGGCTTTCACTTCTTCCTCCCCCCTCCCCCCTCCCCCCAGGTGACCTGGTGGTCTAGGGGTAAGGTGTCAGACTTTTGTGCTGAGGGTCCGGGGTTCAATCCTCGGTCCCGACACAGATTTAGCTGATTGCCAAACCCTTCCTTCACCTCTGACAAGATGTGTATTAATCACAACTTGTGAATGTGAGGAATGCCAGACCTCCACCGTGGTTCGGATCCCACGTTAAACTGTAGGTCCTCCATTTCGTCTCACAATCACCCTATCATTACACATTAGCGTAAGTGCGTATAAACCGAACGGGTAGTAAGACGTGGTGCTAATAATAGTAATAATAATAATAATAATAAACACTTCTTTCCCCCTATACTCTTTGAATATTAAAAGGAGACTACAAAAAATCCTAGTTCTACCCGTTGTTCTTTACGGATGTGAAGCTGGTATTTCAATCTGTACCAAAATTTTAAAAAAAGGAGAGTTTTTGAGAACAAAAGTGTTGATAATAATATTTAGGCGTTATAGAAATAAACAAGAAAGAACTGCATTGCTCGTATGTATAAATGATAGGCTTGTACACAACATTTTAGTTGGGGAATCTGGAGATGCATCCGCCCAGCACCCCCTTGTTAGGCAAGGACGTTGATGGTAATATATTGGGAGGATTGATTTGAAAGAGGTTGGGTGGAGGGTTTCAACCCAACCTTTGCCCTGTATGAGTGAGGAGTGTTAACCTCCAAGCTATTCCTACCAGTAGAATATTTGGTTTAGGAGAACAAAGTGAGTTATTAATCCTGTATGAATGACGCTTGTTAGCGTCTGAAACGATGTGTTATATCAGCCACATGATCTATAAACTATAGTTGAACTCTATAAAATATATGATACATCCTCTAGCTTTCAGTTAAGTTAGATAAATAAGACAATTTCACCAATAATAAATCTTTCAGCCGTGCTAGGAATCGAAGCTTAGACCTATAAAATTGACAATAAGTGCTACCAAATGAGCTAATATTACTAAAATGTAAGAGAACTTGATTAAAAAAATTAGTCAATTAATATTTTTCTACCCGCTTTGATGACCGCATGGTCTAGCACGTCACTCTCACAGTTGACTAGGCTACCGATGACGAGAAGATCCAGGTTCGAATCTCGGTTGGAAGCACTGAGGGCGGTTTTCCCTAAATGGTTTTCCACTCTCCCTTCACGCAAATTCAGGTACACTTCCTCTAAATATAGCCTTTCTAATCCTAAAACTATTATTGTAATTAGTACATAAGCGTACAACGTGAATGGGTAGTAAGATGTAGTGCTAAAAAAATATTTTTTTTTGGAAAGGGAGAGAGACTTTTCTAATTATTTTTCTCATAAAAAGAATATATATTACTTCAGCAAAGCTCCACCAATCTGTCGCGAATGTCACCCGGGTTATTATTATCCAAGGTATGAGGAATGTAAGAGTATGTATGACTCGTGTGGCGTGTGCGCGACACCCCGGTCAAGGTCACGCGAGCCAGCGGCGCACGCACGCACGCATGCGCAATAGCTACCGCGGGGCCTCGGGAACTTCAGTCATCAAGAAACTCAGGAGGGAAGAAAAAAAAAAAACCCACCTGCTTCTGCTGAATATCTAGAAAGAAATATGTTTTCTCCATTCC
>CABFWB010000440.1:52381-65444 GCA_902151455.1 Timema bartmani | reverse complement strand
TCTTGTTCCCTTACATATCTGTCTTGTTCGTAGTTGATTTGAACAAGGTATTTTGACTTCGTTTACAAAGTTTCTGTTCTATTGACACTAAGCTTGGTGGGCAAACAGACAAAACGTCAAGCTCAACCGGTTTGATTTTCTGGTGAAGGAAAGGTCAGGGATCCAGATCAGCTAGGATACGGCGAGGATTTTTTTTTTTCAAAATAGTTTTCTCAAAATTACTTCACGAAATGCAGGTACATTTCTTTTAAATCCTAGATTAACTAATCCCTATCACAATTGTTTGGTAAAATTCGGATTACTGGAGTGGAGCAAAATAACACCACACACACACACACACACACACACACACACACACACACACACACACACACACACACTCACTCACAATTAGGTACGAGAGAAAATCTATTCGTAAATTAAAAATTATTTCAGTCATCTTAACCTGGAATCGATCCCAATTACCCTAGACTTGGATATGACCCGTTAAAACCACTCGTCCAAGGGATTGATGGAAGAATATCTCAAGTTTGATTCCAGTAGGACTAACAATATATGATGGTTATAAAAGTAACTAAAACCATTTTCATATATTCATAGTCAAAGCATGTGACCTGAAGGCGTCCGTTTACATGGATAATATCAATACCAATAAAATAATACTAATACCATGGTGACATAAAATCGGAATTCGTACGGTCTAAAATCTAAAGGTGTTAATCTCCCAATGGAATGTTGATGACGGTGAGGTCGGGGTTCGAATTTCAGTCGGATGTATTGAGGGTGGGTTTTTTTTATTAAGGAGCTAACACACCCTTTCGACAAATATGCAGATACACTTAATCTAATTTCAGTTTTCCTCAATATTAACACATTAGCGATGTATATGTATATGTATATATGCAAGGTAAGCTTACTACCCCACAGGGTAGTCGAAGGATAAAACGTGCAGGTGTTGTTAAGGTGCAGGCCTATTATAAAGATTAGCCCAATAGAGCTGACCCAGAAAAAATGATACTACTATATTAATGCCTAGGGAAAAATAAATAAAAAGTAAGTAAAGAGAACGTTTATGACGTAATACATACTTTCATACTTTGAAAACTTCGGTTGTTTTTTTTTCCTTGTGTGTTCTAAAAACTTTGCTTTTATCTAGATTCTAGAGCACCGACTTGCCATTGTTTTTTAAGATCCAGTAAACGTAAAGCCTACATAAAAAATTCAACACGAAAATTGGGTCTCATCCCACCGTCTTTCATTTTTTTCTCTCTTTTATATTCTCATGAGTTTGGGAAGTAAAAAGTGTTTCGTGAAATATTGTGGCTATATGGCGAACATTGTTTTTGATGTTTCACAAAAAAAAACCATTTAAATAAAGAATACATAAAAGAGTAAATATATCTTGTTTAAAATGGTAGGTAAAATGTGAGTTTACTCAGTACTAGCTTAAACTTTAAACTACAAACAGACGGGTGTAACGTGTCATATAACGTTATTCGTTTGTTTGGACTACAGCGCACGTGTGATGTAATGTTCGCGCTGAGGTTCGTTCTGATCCGTCGACTGTCGGTTTTTGGAGCGAGCACAGAGGCGCTCGCAATGTACGTTTGGACGTGATTCTTGGTGAATGGGCGAATGGAGGTCTGTTTACTTAATTTATTTCTATTTTAATCTACTCATCGAGAGCTACTTATTTACTTTATTTACTTAGACTGACTTCTTAAAGCTACGAATATGTGGAGTGAAGAGAAATCGTTTTCACCTTCCATCATTAAATACATAAAAAAATAAAACCAGCACCAGCGACTATCACCCGTCTGTTCGGCATATTCGTGGCGATTGAGTAGATAGGACGAATCGCGGTAGGATTCGCGGCTTTCCCGTGCAAGTGGATGTAAACTAATGTAGTTCCAGCGTTGTTTTGAACGTAACAACTTAAAAGTTACCGGTAATGTATTGTATTTTTTACACATTATTCTAGTTTCTCCATACTTGTAGCGCAGCTAGAAGCATCAAATTTGGCACACTTATGGAAATTGGATGTACCAATATGCCTGCGAAATTTTACAATTCTATCTGTCCCATAAGTTTGTCAGAAAATTAAAAATTATTTAGAAAATGTGCAAAATTTACCTAAAATAAAAAATCTAACTCTATCTAAGGTACCGATGGAGATACAACGAAAAGTAATACTACTAAACTTGTGGATATCGCCAAATCCGTAGCTGCTGGAGCAATCCATTTTTTTATAGGTCTTACCGTTTAGCCACGAGAGATCCCCAAAGAAAGGTCCGCACCCACTTTGAAGTTGCTCCATCATTTTGAATTTTTTTCGGGGCTTAAGAATTAAAATATCTAACTTTTTTGAATTTTCCCGTTGGTTACAGGCTAGAATCTATAAGTTCGCCAAATTTCAAGCTTCTAGCTCATCTGTCAGTGGGTAAACATTAATGTCGGTGAGTGAGTGAATCAACCATGTGGCTTTATAGTAGTATAATATTAGATTATAATAGGTTAAAAAAGTAAAATGTAGGCCTTAAGTCTAATTTATTGGTGCTATGTGTAATATCACTCATCCAGGCTATAAGACTTTAACTACACTCAACGATTAAGGACGAGAAAAGTAAATTTTGGATTAAATGTACCCGTGTTATCTTAGAAGGAGAGTGGAAAAAACATATGAAAATGGCCCTCAATACATTGCATCGGTGGGCAAGTGGACTAAACGTAAAACTCGTCTTATCTGGAATAATGATGTGTAGGATGTCAAGGTTCAAATCCCGTCTAAGTCTACTTGGAATAGTGTTTTTCTAAAGGTTTCCTTCTCTCACTTCGAGAAAATACAGTTATCTTTCTCATCTCTACGCCATTAGCGTCATTAAATGTGAATAGCTATTACGCATGATACAGTGCAGTGGAAAATAAAACTTAGCCACCAAAATAAATTGACATTAATTATTCTATCTGAATAGTTAATCTAAATTCTCTCGTCAAACTTGAAATACAAAAGGTAGAACATTGTTACATAAAATGTGTCAGGGTTTAAATAGACAAGATACTATCGTTGTTAAGTACGGTTATAGCCTCATATAAATATCATGTTCTTTGAATTAAACAATTTACACCTGGACATGGGAATCAAACCCTGGACCTTTGGCTTATTTCGCCAAAGCTCTTACCACCTATCTATACAGGAGTCTAGGGTCATTATTCACACACGTCCAAAATACGGGTGGATAATGACCATGGACAGAGGCTGAGCTCAAGGGACAGAGCATTGGTGCACTAACCCAAAGGTCCCGGGTTCTATTCCTGTGTACAGGTATCATTTTCCAATTCAAAGATTATAAAACCCATCATTTGCTGTCATGTAAATATAAAGAGTGATAATTTGTTAGTAAATGATATTTTATTCATAAATCTATCAGATAAATAGTTTTATACATTTTAATTGCAATTTCCATTCAAATATTTTAATCAGTCTAGTAAAGCCTTCTTTTATATCTAGACTTTCTTAATCAATTCAAAGTATTGGAACACTACTTATAAACTATCTTAACTCTAGAACATACACAGAATCTAGCCCCCCACCCGTTAATTCATCACTGGGACTCTTAGCTTAGTATTTTTATTTTTTATTTAGCACTGCGTCTTACTACCCGTTCGGGTTATACGCATAAGTACTAATTACACTAATGTATTAGGAATTGGGAAGGTTGAGTTTAGAGGAAGTGAACCCACATTTGCGTGGAGGGAGAGTGGAAAACCATTTAGGAAAAATCCACCCCCAGTTCACCCGACCGAGATTCGAGCCTCGATCTCCCCGTCCTCGGTGGTCTAGCTCAACACGACTGGCGCGTTGGCCAACCACGCCACCGAGGCGGGTCTTAGCTTAGTAGACAGACAAACTACAGACTGATAAAGGCTAGATTTTTAAAGTGTTATAAAAGTAACACATCAATCTAAAATTGAATAAAATGTTACGGAAAGTTTAAAAAATCTTAAAAATATATATATATATATATATTTTACTACTGTTTTATAGAGAAATATCAAATTTTAATGTCATCTACTTTCAGTGCAGATATTATTTTGAAAGATTATATTTAAAAAATTCTAGTAGTGAGCAGGGGAAAAGGGACAGAGTAGACATGTCGTAATATAGAGAGGACATTAAATCCAATAGGTTATAAAGCGACATCCTTTACAATAGGGAATTATTATTTGTTCAAGCCTTTGCGATGAAATGACCAACGAGAGATTTAGAGAGACACATGTATGCATATGGGTCAAGGACTGTAAACACGTAGGCATTCACAACATTTCTATTGTGAGTGCGGCCGTCAATAATTTTGGTCTATGGAGAGGATAGCCAACCATTTGAAATCCTATCACCTCTTTTATTGTTTTATTATTTCAAACAAATAAAGTAGCTGCCATAAAAAATCTATTCCTTTCTTTTAAGTCATTGATGGTACTGACAAAGAACTTGCATTGTAATCGAATTATTCTATTTATACAATGAAAGAATTAAAAATATAACATTGCCCTTAATAAAGACTAAATTACGCTAGTCAAATTTTTGTAGACAGAAAAAATAAATGGTATGGTACAACTCAAAAACTTTCTCGCGCTCTCGTTTACTAAAAACTCGTAATTATTGTAGGCTAAATTATAGAAATTGTTGCAAAAATGGTCCACCAAAGAGCATAAATAAAATTATATACACGGTTACATAAACGTATTAATGAAGATCAACATTTATGTTCCCCACAGAGTATAATAAGCAATTTCCCAGACCTCAAATTAGAATACATACCTGTCAATATTTCATGTAAACTATTGGTTTTATACAATATAATATTTCCAATAAAGGTTTTTTTAGTTTTAATAGTACTGCAACGTTGATAAGATATTTAATATCCCAAATAATTGTGGAGCTATAATCAAAACTGGAAATTTCCACTATGACACAACCCTCAAACACACCAAACTGTATGTCAAATTTGGTCAAAATCATTATTCATTCCTATATTGCAAATATTCCAATCTTTAACTATACATAACAATTACAAATTTTCAAAAATCAATCATTGATAGACTATCTTTATTTGAAAGATAGAATCAAAATTTCAAAAAAATCATCTTCACTTAAGAACATATAACATCTGACTTGAGAAGATTAGGTGGAGAGAAAGGGTGCCAAAGGAAGAAGTCCTTGGGAGGAACTGTTTTTTGCATGACGTCATTGAAGGAGAGGTTGAAATAAATAGAAACTTAGAAAGGAGAATTCAAATATTAGATGATTTGAAGGAAAGAAGGAAATTCTTGGAGCTGAAAGAGGGTGCAGTGGACTGAGCACATTGGTGGACTAATTTCACTGACAATATTAATAGACCTTTAGTAAGACAGAACACCTAATAATAATAATAATAATAATAATAATAATAATAATAATAATAATTATTATATAATAATAATTATTATTATATAATAATTATTATTATATAATAATTATTATTATAATATTATTATTATATAATAATAATAATATAATAATAATATATATTATATAATAATAATATATATATTATATAATAATAATATATATTATTATATAATAATAATATATATTATTATATAATAATAATATATATTATTATATAATAATAATATATATTATTATTATTATTATTATTATTATTATTATTATTATTATTATTATTATTATTATATCAAAATATCAAGTTTTAGCCAAGTTCTTAAATGTAATTTACGTGTTTATCTCCAGTGAGACAGACAGACATACTTGTAAGACCCCCTTTGTTTGTGTTTGGAGGCGCCAAAGTTCATTATAATCTCAAAATAGAGAATTTATTTTAGAGATATATTGAAATACTTTCTCAATATTAATTTTTTTATCACCAGTACCTGTTTATTACCTGTTCATATTATACGCATATATGATAGTTACTCTAGTGGGGTAGTTATGTAGGAGGAGGAATTTTAGAGCTAATATACCCCCATTTATTTAGAAGGTGAATGGGAAACCATTTAAGAAACCCTCAGTACACCCGACTAGTATTCAAACCTCAATGTCCTCATCTTTATTAGGACAGTCCAACATGAGAGTGACGCCTTAAACATTAGGGAAGTGAAGTGGACTGTATGATGAAATTAAAAAGTAATAATAAACTCATTACTTGTTTGCAATGGTTTGTTTTGGAATATTTCCTATTTTTTACAAGGGTGGAAGGTGTCAAGTAGAAAGGCAATGCATTCAAAATGCAATCAATACAATATAAAATCGTTTCACGGATGTATTTATCAACTAAGAAGAAGAACGGAGAAATCATTTCACGCTATGCACAGGAAATGAAGACAATCACAGAGTAATTTCCTTAATATTATCTTAAAATGGTTTTACAATCGAGCCTTTAAATGACTTCCTGACGAAGTAATTTTGTCTGAAGTTCATCAAACAGAAATCTGGGAGGACAGAAATGAACGGTTTTAATATTAATTGCTTTGTAATTAGGAACACGTTCATCTAGGCTTTCTTAAAAGGGGGCAGGTAAGTATTTGCTTATAGAAATAGATATCTTAACTAATTAGTTAAATATTTGAACGATTGATACCGTTTATGGTTGACCTAATTAGTGGTAATTGAATTCAAATAGCTGATAAGAGAGTTAGGATATTATAAATTTGATTACCCAAGACACTATTCAGTGGTTGAATGGTCTAGGACGTCACTCTCGTAATAGATTAAAATGTTAACTATGGGAAAATTGGTGTTCAAATACTGGTCATGCATACTAAGGGTGTTTTTTCATTAATAGTTTCTTACTCTCTATTTACTCAAATGCGGGTACACTTCGTCGAAAGAGATAGTAAGACACAGCGATAAAAAAAACACGATTTACCCAACCCCTTCTACCTCCCAACACAGGTACAAACTAAATGCTACTTAATTACCATGGATTAAATATCTAAGCCATTATATTTAATAAATTACGGTTATAGCCGCATCTAAATATCATCTTCCCTTAAATTAAAAAATGACACCTGGGCACGGAAATTGTCCTTGGAATATTTGTTTTTTTGCGTTAATCCTCTAACCACTGAGCTATCATAGAGACGTGTCGTGGCCAGGGTCATTCTTCACTCATACTTTAAGTCTGTGATGGACGTGTGGAAATCGTTACGTACATATGAGTGATCAATAAATATCACGAGCTAAGAAATAACGCAGCCCCCTTCGACTGGGCCCGGGAAGTTTTCTGGACACCTCAGTGGTTAGAGCATTGGCGTACTAAGCCAATGGTCTCGGGTTCAAAACCCGTGTCTAATTGTCATTTTAAATGGAAATAATAAGTTACAGAAATGTGTTTGATAAAGTTTTATATTCATATATAATCCTTAAAGGCTGGATTTAATACTAGAGGCCTGAGTTCAGATCCTCGTCATCTTAAGAGATGGTGTTTAGTGTTCTTTATTATGTTTTACAGTTCTCTCTACAGGAGAATACTCAAACAGTTCCATTGGAAAGGAATATATTCATGTACAGTAGACCTGTTAGAAAATTAAACTAGACCTATGGCAACTCTTAAGTATTAGATCCGACATTCACTCAAAGAGATGATATAAAAACACATTGTTTGGAGAGAAAGAGTAAGAGAGGAAGAAGAGAGGGCATGTTACTCATCCATTTGGTTATGTCTCCCATATACACTGCTTCCTTTACCAATTGTCTCTGCTTAAGATTCCTGACCTTCCATGCATATATCAAACGACGGTTAGGTTTTGTTAGGTTGAGTAATAATGTCATACTTAAAATCTCTCATACATGCATACAATTAAGTTATCACTATAGTTGGATAAATAAATTAAAATAATACAAACCTATTATTCTAAAAAAATTTTTGTTTAATTTAAGTTAAAAATTGTATTTCTAACTAATTTTTAAAGTATCAAATGAATTTAGGGAAAGAACAAGCGGTGCAATAGGAATCGAGAACATTTGTGAAAATACATACACATACATACCTAATCACCTTGTTCCCTTAAGTGGTTGGCAAGAAACTGTGCATATAGTTCCATTCTCACTAGATTTCTACACACTTCCTTATCCCTGCTCCCTTCGCTTCAACAATATCCATACACCGAGACACACATGCTCTTTTATTCTTAAAACTCTTTAATATTTCTCTTGTTCACACATTCGCCTACAACATTTAGCCACGTCTTACACGGCCTAACCCTTCCTTTTGAACCACACACTCTACTTCCATATGTTTGCTTCGTCACTAGATCCATAATCAGCCTCTCAACATGCCCAAATGGTGACCTGGTGGTCCAGTGGGGTAAGGTGTCGGACTTCTGTGCTCGGAGTCTGGGGTTCAATCCTCGGTCCCGGCACAGATCTGTCTGATTGCCAAACTCTTCCTTCACCTCTGACAAGACATGTATTAATCACAGCTTGTGAATGTGTGGAATGCCAGGCCTCCACCGTGGTTCGGATCCCACGTTAAACTGTAGGTCCTCCATTTCTTCTCAAAATCACCCTACCATTACACATTAGCGTAAGTGAGTACAACTCGAACGAGTAGTAGGATGCAGTGCTAATAATAATAATAATAATAATAATAATAATAATAATAATAATAATAATAATAATAATAATAATAATAATATTAATAATTATAATAATAATTATAATAATAATAACATGCCCAAACCAACGTACCACGCTTCTTTCACATTGACCCATTGGATTCCCTTTCAAACCGCACTCCTTCAGCACTCAATCATTACTGACTCTGTCCATACGAGTTTTTCCACATAGACATCTCATTCCAACCAAATCGATTGTAATATACATATGCGTTGAGATCTTCTGATCTTCTTGAAGCGGTGAAACAGTCATAAACCAATCTGGTAGGAATCAAACCATGATCCTCCCGATCAAAGGCTATTCACTGACCAAGCTTTGTTTCCCAGTATTAATTGAAATAACGAACATGGCAGTGTCAGAGTTTAAAAGTTATTTCGGTAATTCAGGTAATCTGAGTGCCAGCAATTACATCTATCTTATTGCATGGCCTTACCTCCTAAGCCCATTACTACCAGACCATCCTTAATTGCCACCTGTAATGATCATTCCTTTATCTAGAGGGTCTACTTTAATAGTTGGGATACCCGCCAGCGGTAAAATGGTAGAAATACGTCATAACAGACTAGATTACTGGTAATGGTGAAATCGGGGCTTGAATCCCGTTCGGGCGCACCATGTGGTTTTTTTTGTTTTTGTTTTCGTAAATGATTTTTAACTCTCCATTCAAGAAAATGAAAATAAATTCCAGATATATTCTAGTTTCAACGTACGTACTCCAATTAGTGTATGTATGTGGATAGTCTGAACGGGTAGTAATCCATGATGCTAAAAAAAAAAGACGTGGTGCACAAATATAAAGCTATTTTTCTATTAGAAATTAATTTATTTGACATTTACAGAGTATATGAAAACGTGAAGGTAATTTTAATAAATCAATTGATGTGTTATGCAGAGGTTTTTGATAAAAAAAGACCTGGACTTTGATTACCTATACAATGACCTAAAATTTATAAAAATTACTTTAAATAAAAAAGCCTTAAAAATATTAACAAAAACACGTTATGATTGCACACGACTGATTCAAGCACGCTATATACAGAGGGAAACTAAAAAATACATGTTCAATGAAAAGCCTTTGACAACCAAACTATTCCGTTCTGTTAAATACAACATTGATTTACAAATATCTACTTCAGAACAAAAAGATATTCCCTCCCAAAGTAATCCTTTCCAGCCTAGTTGCAGTCTCACCAGGATTTTGTATTTTACAACCAAACATTCAAAGAGGATAAAAACTTCAACGCTAACACTATCATCTCTTTCTGAAAAATGTGTCATTTAAAAAAATGTATATTTGAATATTTACGCATTAATAACATATTTATAGTATTTAAAAATATATTTACTGAACATAAATGCATAAATCTTAGTAAAACATGCTTAAGACGACTAATAAAAATGTAAAAGAATATTCAAAAAGGACTAAACAAAGAAAATATGAAATAAAAATTCAAAATGACAAAAAATTACTTTTAATAATTGTTTCCACAGCCAGGGGGTCATGAACAGAGCTTATGTATAGTGAGCATTTTCTGTGATGTACCAAAATAAAGATTACATGTCATTAAATTGCGTGCCCTGCTGATAACATACAATTTAATACAGTAAAATATTATCATCGTCAGAATAAAAAAGTTTGTATTTTCAATTAAGTTCTTCCTACCAAAATAATACTATGTTAACCCTGATTTTTATAGGAAACAAATATTGATCGAAAGTCAATAAAATTTGACATTCTAGAACCAATTCTTATTTTATAAATATTTTGCATTTTATTTATCTGTGGTATTTAACACACACTTTCTGAACCGACTGATTGTATCAGCACACGAGAATTACTATGATTGCGAGATAAAGAGCCTACCAATTTTCCCCCATACCTTTCAAGGATATTTTACATGCCAGAGTATAACCCGAACGGTTAGTAAGACGTGGTGCTAAGCATTATCTTACATGCCACAAACGACATTGGACCAACCCACCGGCTTTACTTCCCCTCCGAAGGAAATTGTGCTACGGATTTTTATTACTCAAGATAAATACGCCGACCCAGGCTGGATTTGAGCCCACGAACATCGGGTCCAGAGGCAATCATTTTACCCAAGACCACAGAGGAAGACTATTTGATTTATTAATGGAAAAGTTAATCAAAAAAGTTATCAAAGGCTTGCAAATATACTTCCTTGTGAATAAATTAAATGGGCTAAGAATATAAATATAATGTATTTTTTACAATATTGTGGCCATATGAGTTTCCAGTTTTCAAATAACAGAATCTCTATTAAAATCAGACTTTATATAACTCTATGCTACTAATATGAACTAAAAAAGATATTATGATTGAATTTCAAAAATTTATCATCCATACGCCATTACAGTTTGATGTTCTTCTCTTTTGAAATTAATTTTCCTTTATTTTTCTACACTGCCCTAGCTTTTCGCGTGTCTTCGATACGAGCTGGATCTGTCTCGTCAATATTTTATTATTGACCCGTTGGGGCTCTTACAAAAAAAAAAGTACAGAAGAAAAGATAAAAAAAAACACGAGATGATTTCGTAACGTAACTTTACTTTCCAATAAGTTCGACAACTGGAGCAGGGGGGTTAAAAAAAATGTAATTGAAAATAACTGGGACAGTCTTGAAAACTATAAATTCTTCCATGGTGAAATTGTCTCATTAATTCTTATTTTCTTTTTTACCTTCAGGCTGGTTTTTTTCTATATTGTTTCATTATTTTTTAATGTATTCTGGGGTATAGTAAATCTAATTTGAAAATAAGATAAACCATCAACTAAGTAAATACATACAAATAATTACTAAAATACTACAAATTAATTTTGTAGCTTTATATATAAAGACTTAATTTACTTTTATCTAATCCATTTCAAAAATTAAATACAATTTTATTTTAAGTAATCACTCTATTTTTATAAATATATACATATATTTAAATAAATATTCATTTCTTCTATAGTTAATTATTGACATGGAGTATATGAAATAAAATGAAATTTCATATTAGATTTCCAAGTTTTAATTTTCTCCCCTATAATGTATATTAAGATATTATCTATAATATGATGCTAAGGAATAAAAAAGTACATAAATAAAATCTCATTAAATAAATTAGTTAGTGACAGAGTTAGTTAAATGTAATAGTTTATATAATTATATATATGTATAATCTAATGTTTTGTTAATTTTTTATAGAATTCAATAAACTATGAAAAATACTTAGTTATTTCCTTCACTAATTTATCTAATCAGATTTCATTGCTTTATGTTTAAATTCATTTTATTTTTAAATAAGTTAGATAATGAAAGTTACAGGGCCAAGAAGAATATTTAAAAATATACTAAATATAAAAAAACATTGTCAGGGTCACATTCTAAAAACCGCTCCTATACATTCAAGTAGCCTTCCAGTCGAAAAGGCAAACATCACAGGTTGGTGGTAAATTATTATTTAAATCAGTTGTAACCGCAGCGATGGCAACGTTGTAACCATCCTCCGATGTAAACCAACAAAGCCAGTTAGTTACTTTAGTATGTGTGTTCACTGTTACTTACGTAAGGAATTCCAGGGGGTAAGTTCAAACCCTTCAGAGGTAGATGACCATAAATTATGGCACGCTTCAGTTTATCATTTATTTGGTAAGATGAGCAAGGGAGAAAGATCTCATCGTTTAGTTAGGAAATGTATAAAACGCCATGAGGTAATGTATTCGTGCTGAAGTTGGCAAGGAAACAAAGAAGCAGACAAGAGAAGCAAAACAGAGTAAGAAAACGATTTAGAACTATTATTTTGACATCACCGAAGCGGCAACAACTAGTTTGGAAATGGAAAACGACTCAATTTACATATATTAAATTGAGTTTTATTTCTTAACTAGAAAACAAGTACTTTATGAACTATTTTTTTATTTATTTTTGTAAAATGGAACATTTATTTAATGTCTTGAATTCGTTGACTTCCTTTAGTTGGTAACTTATTGTATTTTAATAGCAGCACTATATTCAGATGCCAAATGAAGAGTATGAAACAGTATTTCTGCAATGGGAATGAGTTGTTTCGTACTGAAATATAATTTCTTCTTTACAAACAGGCTGGTATTTTGAGTAACAATTCTATAAGCGCAGCTTTTTCTTACCCATCAAATGAAAATAGATAAATAAATAATTATATTTTGTAAATCAGGAATCCTCAATCTTTCTAGGCACCCTTGTTTGAATTTTCTTAAGAGTTTTGGTTTCCCTTTTTTTTTTATTCAAAGTGGAGAATATCAAAGAATCATACTTAGCAATTAACAGTTTTCTAATTTTTATATCTAAAATTAAAAATAATTTTTAAGTGCTTTCTTACAGAGTTTATTAAAAAATATAA
>CABFWB010000440.1:0-14190 GCA_902151455.1 Timema bartmani | reverse complement strand
CCCCCCCCCCAAAACCCCATTTCAAATGCTAAAAAAAATAATAATATAAGAATGACAGAAAATCATTTGCTCAACTTCAGAAGAAGGAAAAAAACAACAAATTTCTATAGAAACATAATTTTCTTAGCACATGACATATAAAAGAAGTTTCCAAGCAAAATGTATTCTAATAAAAAAGTGTAAGAGAAATTGTTAAGAAGAAAACTAACCTATGTTAAAAAAAAATGGGGCTGATGGGGGGGGGAGAGTAGTATAGTCCTTCCCACCCTCCAAAACACAAACGACATGAATACCAAACTCATTTATAAAAATGCTTTGACATAGCCTCAGTATATTGTGACACTTCCACCCCCCTTCCACATTTACCTACCCTCCTTCTCACTCTACCAATCTTTTCTTATTCTTGTAAAGCTATACCCCTAGAATGTTTTCTCCTTATACAAAAGGGTTTGTGGTAGTTTTGAATGTCTTCTAGGGTTACCGCCTCTTTTGTGTCTTTTAGGAGGCCTCTTGAATGGTCTCTGTTAGCGATACGCGTGAGGTCTCAAGATTTGCTCGAATTTACTGTGTGTGTGTGTGTTTGAAAACTTGCCGACGTCCGCCACTTTGAAAATAACTATTTCCACCTCAACTCCATTTTGATGAGTGTCATCTATAAACTCTTTTCTCACTCATAAAAGTAAATGGTACGACACAATCGATTAAAGTTTTTCATTAAGTGTATTATAGATTCCCTGAACGGGTAGTAAGACGCGGTGCTAATAATAATAATATTAAAGATTGGAAAAAAATTAAGTAGTTTTTTTCAATAAATTAGCCTACCCTTTAAATAAGTTTTGATCAGAAAAACTACAAACGTATTATCTTCATGTTATTTAGAATAAGAAGTGACCTGGTGGTCTAGGGATAAAGTGTCAGACTTTTGAGCTGGGGGTCTGGGGTTCAATCCTCGGTCCCGGTACAGATTTATCTGATTGCCAAACCCTTCCTTCACCTCTGACAAGATGTGTATTAATCACAACTTGTGAATGTGAGGAATGCCAGGCCTCCACCGTAGTTCGGATTCCACATTAAACTGTAGGTACTCCATTTCATCTCACAATTACCCTACCATTGCACATTAGCGTATAACCCAAACGGGTAGTAAGACGCGGTGCTAGTAATAATTACAATAAACACTCTTAATTTAATTAATTAATAGAAAATCGTTCAAAAATTCTCAAAATTTTAAAAATAAGTTATTTTTAAACTATCCTCAAATTATTTAAGACCCTTACCTTTGAGAAAATAGTTTTTTACTAAGCAAGAAAAACAATGATTATATACCCATTTAGAACTAAATATTGAAGTCCATTTTCCAAAAAAAAAAATTTATTTATTTTTTCTTAAATTAGTTTATTTAGAAAAATAAATAGACCCTATTTTTAATTACGTAAAATAATCGCCAGATATCAATTTTAAACAAATTAGTTAAATATCTTTTTAAAAATGAATAATTTTAAAAGTGATTTATGAAAAAACTAAATTATTTATGCAATTTTTTCGGTAACCAAAATTTAAAAAAATCAGTTATCTATTAGTTTGCTTCCAAATTATTTATACTGGTCAAAATAAAGATATGTTTTTTATTTATCATGTAAAATAGTTCCCACATTACCCATTTTTAACTAAATAATTAAAGGCCTTTGCGAATTTGGTGGGCAGGTATTTTCTATTAACGGTCAATAAAATGGGTTGACTGGGTTGACTCAGCATCGGTGGACACGTGGATTAAATGTCAGGCCCTGCACTGCAGGGTAGGGGGAGGTCTAAGGTTCAAATCTCAGACGGGTTTACTTAGGGTTGCGCAACGTAACTAATGAACGGTATTAGGGAAAAGGGGGAAAGTCAAATTTTAATTAAAATTGAGCTAATGCTGCCATATGGTTAAAATAGGTCTCTGTTATATTTAAATTAATTAAATAAAATAATTTTCTGGAGTCGTTATGGAATTTGAGAAATAGAAGTTGTTGTTCTAGAAAATGTGTTTAGTGGACTTTCCCCCTGCACGCTTCATATTTTATTGATGATCTCTCTAAAAAAATATATATATATATATAAAACACTCGTCCCCTGAGTAATACTTTTGGCTTCATGTTATCACGTTCTACTATTAGAATGGATCAACAGATGTATTGGTTTAGTAGCGGTTTATTTCCCACTGTATGTAAAAAAAATCTGTGAAATAAATGGCTTTAAAAAAAGATACACCCCTTCCCCGGGCTACACTAGTTGAAAGTATAGCCCATGACACAATTTCTTTTACAGGAGAAACTGTCCAGAGGATGTATTCCTGAGTACATTCAGGGCCATCTTGAATGATTTTCCCCATTTAACTTTGAGAAGAAAACCACTCGAGATGGTCAAGAATAAACTCGGAAATACAGACCCAGGGCTGAGTTATTATTAGTGCAGCTTTCCTGGAGTCTCGAGCGGTAAAAATGAAATCCCGTGAGGTAATCAAAGAAGGAAACTGGCTTTTAGACAGTCAAACGGTATGGAAATGAATTAAGATGAGAGTGTATGGAACGCAAGTTAAGGGCAGTATTTTTGTAGTTGTATCAACACTTTTTTTTTGCCAAAATAAATAAAATATTTCTCTGGTAAAAACTTAGGCTATAGTTTAATTTTATTCACATGGTGATATCAACAGTTGTTGAATATCTGTCAAGTATGTCCTGGAATTTAATGACAACTTTTTCTCTTCACTTAAAAAGTTTCTCATCTAATGCTGCTATGCTCATGACAAATATTCAACAACTGTTGATATCATCATCGGAATAAAATTAAACTTTGTTTCTACTGGAGCAGTATTTTATTTATTTTGGCCAAAAAACTAAGCTTTGCTATAAAAACTGCAAAATAATTTTACGTCTCTGACTCGTTTTTTTCAAAGTCAAACATGAGAGATGTGTAACAGGCCTACCAATTAACTCTTTTTCTAGCATAAAAGATGTAATGGCATTAGTTATTCTATTCAGTTAAGGTAATGTGCTATGCAGTTATCACATTTGTTAGATAATATTATAGTCTAATTTCAAAAGACGAACGACTTTAAAAAAAAATATCTCCTGTGAACATTGATAGGATGTTACTATTTAATTAGTGTTGTTTAATTTCTATTGATAATATCTATAAAAAGTGACAGCTGAAGGTCACATGACTTGACGTATGAAGACGTGATATTGTATCTGGTGACCTCCATAGCTGTCAAGCCCTTCCTATAGTATTAGACCTTACCTATAAAAACAGCACTAATGTGATGGTAAAATGCTATCAATTCAGACTTTAATAAAATGTATTTATATTTTATTATTTTTTCAAAAGTTATCTTTCAGCCCCACGTCTTACTACCCGTTTGGGTTAAACGCTTGAGTACTAAAAACGCTAATGGTTTTAGGGGTTAGGGTGGTTATATTTTTAGGAAGTTTACTCGCATTGGCGTGGAGGGAGAGTGGAAAAACATTTTTGTAAAAACCACCCTCAGTATACTGGACTGAAATTCTGACCTATATATCTCCGTAATCGGCAGCCTCATTTATTGGGAGAGTGACGCCTTAGCCCGTTCGGCCACTGAAGCGGGTTTTCCAAAAGTTCCTTTCTAGCAGAACTATATATATATGCTAAATTAAATGCCCGCAATACCATGAATAGGGGAGGGGGAGGAGGACTTACGCTTATCCGCCATACCCTGTCTTGTGGAGATGAGGTTGTGTCAGCTCAGCTTCAACAGTTGTTAGAAGGAAACTCTGAATGGTGACGTACTTTGAGCTCGGCATTGTGTGAGGTGCAATGCTGCCTTCTACAATGCAGGTCGTGTCATTCCCAGTCAAACAGAATGTCAATACAGGGTAATTTCATTTTTTGCCTTACCCCGCTCCCCCCAACTCCTCTCCTAGCTCACATTTTTATATTATTCCAAACACACGATTTCCTTTCCTACAGGAAATAGATCCTTTTGATGAATTGAGATGCCACGTAGAGCGCTGTAAACGTTTTTGAAAGTCTTCTGGTCAAAATTAGTAGGCCTAATGCTTTACGTTTTTTTCAAACTTTTCTACTGCTTTAACTGCTTTCTTTCGCGATGGTACTCTTCGTCCTCCTCGTGGCTGAGTGGTTAGAGGGGCGCTGTGATATTGGAAGAAAAGCAACGATATTTTACTCACTCCTTGTATTAAAATGTGTCGACCTTGGTGGTCTTAGGGTAAAGTGCTCATCCTTAAGTCCAGATTTTCGTGGGTTCAAACCAAGGCCAAAGTTAAGAGAATGGTCCGTACGATCCGTAGCACAACTTCCTTTGGAAGGGAAGTAAAGCTTTTGGTCCCATGTCGATTGTGGCATGTGAATGAACCATGGAAGTTGTGTGAAAATACCTTTCCCGGAAAATTTTATAAGCCCTTTAACGCTCGATCATAGAAATTTAGTGTGGAAGGCAACGAGGAACCACCACACTTCCTGAGCTTACCTAGTAAATGTGATTTCTACCAGATGGAGCAGTCAGCACTAACCAGCCGAAGGACTGAGTGCATATCCAACTCCGGTTGGACAGAAATCACATCAAACCAACCTTCGGGTTGTTGACCAAAGAAGTACTAGCGTAAAATTCGAACACGATGCTGAAAAAATGAGAAAGAATCACTGAAATAAAAAGATTAATACTTTACTCATCCTAGTATACAAACAAAGATGAATAGTGATAACATACTCGTATCAAAAGTACATTAACGATGACAAAGTGTATGTAATGAAAGGTTAATCAGGGAAATTAATATTTTTTTAGTTTTTTAAAGGCGAAAATATTGATGTGAGATCTCTATAGTCTATGGGTATATCTCTAAAATGTTTAGACTTAATATCAGCAAATATAAAAAACATTTTAGCAAAAAAAGAATACTTCCTATTTCGTATATTATGCGCTTAAAGTTAGTAAATGAAATATTAACAATATTGTTAGTTAGAGCCTTTTATTGTCTAGTTCATTTATGAACAAAGTAAGAGAAACTTATAATCAAATCATGAGATTGTAGATTAAGAAATTATAATATTAAAATCTCATAAATTATCAAACAAATTATTGTTTATTTCGATACCGTTACAAGATACAATTAAGACAAAATTATATAAACAAAAACTTTTTAGTCAAAAGTTTGTATCAAAAGGAAAGTATTAGTTTTATTTTCGTAGCTACAGATCAAGTATACAGTGATTATTCCCAAGCAAACGTCTAACATAATTTAATAAGAAAATATTTTGAGAATAATTAAGTAGTTTACTCACAATGATTTCAAATTACTGGGTGAGTAGGTTTTGGTGTGTAGCCTACTCCTACATATTATGAATTATTTTAAATTATTGTGTGGGATATGTTTTTAAATAACCCTTTATTCGAAAAATGGATAAAAAAAATTGTAAATATAAAATAAATACAAACCTTTCATTACAACACCCACAAAATTTTAAAAAATACTTTTTTTTCCTGGATCTTGCAACCGTCTTGGGCTATAAGCAAGCGTACTAATTGCACTAGTAGTTTTAGAGATAATGAAGGTTATAATTATAGGAAGTGTACTAGCACTTGCGTGGAGGGAGAGTGGAAAACTAATTTTGGAAAAAACACCCTTAAAACACCCGATCAAGATTCTAACCTCGATCTACCCTTCATCAGCAGGCTATCCTACTGTGAGAGTAGTGCCTTAGACCATGTGATCACAGAAGCGATTAGGATATAATTAAGGAGCCTGCACATCATCAAAACTAATAACCTGTATTTAAATGTAGTTTTGTGTCTCTTTTTTTTTCTAGAAACTTCTCTCTGGCTTATTCATAACCTCGCCAAAGCCTACAACGACGCAGGGCTTCCACCCCCCGTCTGGGAAGAGGACTTCGTATAGCTGGAGACGATACCCCTCGATGACGTCACAGAAGAGGACCTGGAATTTCTGGACCATGCAGAAATCATCGAAATCCAGCCACAGCATAGACCTCAGCTCGACGTATGGCAGGAAGCAGAAGAAGTTTCGCGCATTGAACGAGTCTCTGCCTAGACCACAGAGGGATATGAAGAGGTTGACACCTGGAGATATCCGTTACAGACTGACTCAGAACTAAGGAACTGGTACGAGTGAGCATCTGAACTGATCACCGATAACGTTCCAGCCAAAGACTCCCTAGAAGATCTCATCACCGAATTGGACATTGATATCGAGGACGAAGACGGTTGTTGGCTCCCTACCTCCCTTCCGACTGACATCGAGCTCCCACTCACCCCTCGCTTTTATACTCTTTTAAGTACTCGCGGCGAGGGGTAAGTGGAAGGCCGAGGGCAGCGGAGTGGGAGAGGGGTGCCGGCAGCTTTATTCAATACCAGATACAATTAGTTATCAAATACGTTCAGGACATTTCAGCATTAAAGTTATAAGATACTTGTTCTTATTGATGAGATGCATTAAGTTCACCTGCCTCTTCCACGACGCCGGTACGTGTTGGCTGAGCCGCCGCCACCGCCTCTTAAGGGCTGGTAGTTGTAGAGTGGTCGTGGTGCTGGTGGCGGTGGCACAAAACCTGGAGGGTAGGGTATATGGCGGCTCCGGCGTAGCCCTCGGCTGCTGCTACTGCTGTGGTCCATCCTTTTGTTAGGGCGATATACAGGATGTTTATCCTGTGAATTACTGCTCGTTGAAGCTCCTTCGGTAAATCAGGGTAATACGCTGCGACGGCTACTAGAAAGCTGGCTTCGTGGTGGTCTCTCTCTGGAGGTAATTATAACATCCTGGCCTTCAGGGCTAAGGAAACCCGTAATGCTGGTAGCTCATCGACGTCCAGGAGTGGTGTTTCTGGTGGCAGCAGCGAGGGCCACGCCTCCCGAGATGGGTTAATCGCGGCCAGTCTAGGGCCAGCTGCTGCTCCTTCTGGAGGTATCTGGAATCTGACCGCTTCCTCTATGAGGGCCCATGCGGATTACCCTTGTGCGACGAGTCCTGGGAGCTGGGCCGGAGTTCTGGCTCTGGTCGGTGAGTCGGATTTCCTCGTTGCAGATGATGATGGACTAGGTTCCGATCCGGAGGGGCTGCCCGGATCCGATACAGTTTTCCCGGATCTTAAATCCGTGATGGGTGTGTTTCCTGATGTCCAAGATTGTCTCTGAGTCCACGTTTTCCAGAGTGTTGAGTGGATTATAAAAATAAAGATTTCATGAAATCATAAACTTCTCTTAAATAAATGCAATAGGCCTTTATATGTTTAATACAGTGGTGAAGCAATAGTAAAACAGAGGAACAAATAATATGTGGATGGGAAAACAAGAAAGGGAGACTTTCAGGAGAAGCTAAACTACCCACTAAGAACAAATATCACACATTTCTTAAAATTTAAAATACAAGTCTCGCATGTCTGAGAAAATGGAGCATTGCTTGGTGATTTTAATAAACGTTTAATACAATTCTGCCTGAAGATAATTCAACCATAAACATGTTTCAAACCATATCGTAGCAATAAAAACTTACACGAAAAAAAAAAATCGACCAAACAATTTTTTTTTTTCAATTTTATTTTCTCCTATTCAAGAAAAGAAAATGAAACGCTTCAAAAATGTACCGGAAAATATCCGAGAACTGGGTGTATGAATGAGACAGTTCAATTCCCTACAGTCAGGAAGAGGGAAATGGTGGATGGGTTGCAAGCAACAGATGTATTAACGTGAACAAAACTATATTCTCCCAGTTCTTATAAACCAGAACATAACATACAATATAATAACTGAAATTACATCTTTAGGGGGGAATGTTTATGGTCAAGACGACTCGCGTAGAGATATTTTAAATATATGTCGTCATTATTAACAGCATCATACAAAAATTGCTTGTGAGAAACGTTATTTTGAATTAAAATCGGAATATGTTTCTGCTTTGGAGCATACAAGAACGCTGCGCCAGTTGAAGTTGAGCGTAATAATATTTGGGCCTCAACGCAAACTTCGTAAAGGTAGTAGTAATATAACGCATTTATAGCGCACCCCCAAAGAAAACCTAATATAAGACTAGAGGTGTATTCTTTCTTTCATTTCAAGAAATAAATAAAAACTTTTCCGTTACCCCATCGTTGTCTTCGTTTCGTTTAAGATTATTGTTTTATCGCTTTTTTTTCCCTCCCTCATTCCTATCTGTAGCACCATTTTTATTTTCACCTTTCTCTTTCTGCTTTTCTTCCTCTAAATGGAATAGTAACCGATACAGTCTTCAGCGGATTCCAACAAATTGTCATCGTTAAACTTAGTCGACAAAAGCTGTTGGTCTCTTTATTGTTATTAATTTTTTTTTTTTTGGCGAGAGATAAAACTCATGAAATCTCTCGTTTTAATGAAGTGTCTTGGTTCAATCGTTTAGTTTTCATAGGAAGAGTCTTTACTTAACAGCTTGAAAAAAAATTATTAGATCTACTTCCACGTATTCATACGTCAAGTCATGGGATATGTGGCTTCAACTTTTGATAGATATTATCAATACCTGTACCTTCTATTTGCATGGAAGGAGAGTGAGAAACTCTTTAGGAAAAATTACCCTCTCTATCCTTTGTTGGGATTCAAATGCCGGGTCCTCCATGTCAACATAAAAAAATGAGCTTTTGACACTCAGATCACGTGCCCACCGGGTTAGGTTAGTATTAAGTCTTTCAGAAAATGTAAGTAAAAAAAACACACACACAATTCAACCTGACATTCAAAAATAGCTTTTTTCAAAAAAAGTTTTTATTCACATAAAAACAAAATCTTTTCTGAGATTTTGTATAAGGTGGTATTTATTAC
The DNA here is from genome assembly GCA_902151455.1 of Timema bartmani. Taxonomy (NCBI): domain Eukaryota; kingdom Metazoa; phylum Arthropoda; class Insecta; order Phasmatodea; family Timematidae; genus Timema; species Timema bartmani. The sequence continues at coordinate 5,351 of CABFWB010000440.1, read as the reverse complement.
TAAAACGAAAGCCACAGAGAATATATTATTTTTTTTACATAACATAAAGCAAAAGGTTAAACTAAAACTATATGTCAAAACGAGAAAGTGTCAGTGAAAAAATAATGTCCTAATAGAAGAAGGATAAGAAAGGTTGAGGACACTTTTGGAGAGGAAAAATGACGGGGAGGTCTAAAGAGGGATGGCAGAGAGAAAACGGAATAGGCGGTTAGGGGGTGGAGGAGGGAAGTAAACTTGGTTGGGGCTTAACCCACACAAGCCTCAGCCAACTACTCCAGAGCTTTTGGACTGAGAAAATTTACGAGTCTCGAAGCAAATGGGAAGAAACCAAGATCGAGAGAAGAAATGCAAGGGCGGGTTAAAAAAAAAAAAAGTGTTCTTGTTGAGATATAGCATCTTGGGAGAATACGAAGGGCAAACAGAAGCCCAGATGTTCCAAAAGACTTCGTCCCCCCACTGTCCCCAGCCCCTCCACCCACCACCCCCCATTTTTTGAAGGCTATGGCAATTAATAAAGTAGAAGGGAAAATATAAATACATGTGGTGATAATTAGAAGAGCTAATTAGCGATTTTAGTTTTTCATGGAATTAACGTGTGAAGTCTTTTGTAGGAGTTACAATGGTGTAGAAATTTTTTTTGTTCCATAATATTAAGACTTCCCAGCTTAATTATAGAATTAAAAGTGCTAATTACTTCGTGGGGGAAAAAAATGTTAGTATATTTAAGGAAAACATTGATGATATGTGTGCGTTTGAATTATCAACCATAAAGAAACTGTGCATTAATTTAATAGGTGGGCTGAAAGGTAATGTGAGGTATGGTACATACCTCTACAATGTTTATTAAAAAAAATTCTTGGACAAAATTAATAAAGTATTAATCAATTAAATCCGTTTAGTTTAATTTTCAGTACATGGTAAACTATTAAACAGTTCTTGAATATATATCAAGAGGGTCCCGGAATTTAATGACAACTTTTGCTCTTAATTTAAAAAGTTTATCATCAAAATTCATAATGCTTTTAACAAATATTCAATAACTGTTGGTCTCTTGAAATTAATTTATATATACAATTAATAAACTCTACGTTTCTACTGCAAATATTTTTGCATTCCATTTGGCTGAAAATTATTTTTTTGCCATGAAAACGGAAAAAACACTGAGATTTTCTCGCGTCCACCTTCCATCACACCTAAAAGACCCGTTTCATGATTTGAGGCTTAAAAATTGATTTTTTTTTGTTTTCGAACGATACGCAATACAATTTTCTCATCCCCTCCCCCCCTAAATATATTATAGTTTCTATCATTTAAATTATATGTTCCCCTAATTAGAATGGCGTTAAAATCTCAAGATTATGCTAACAAACTTCATCTCTTCTCTTGAGATTAAAATATATACATTTATATGTGCATAAAACACACCTATTATCAGCTTACATATCTAGTTCGATATAAGAGACAACAAAGCTGGAGAAAATATGGCAAGAAAGAGGCAGATAAGAGTTATAATGTACAACAAAAAAATGGAGGCAGTAAGTAAAAGTGGGCTGAAAAAATAATATAAATAGAAAAGGTGGCCAAATATTTTAATTCAGGTCTTGATCTCTGTGACATCTGCTTCGAGCAAGCTTCCCGCCAAAACGCCCTCTCTACCAACCCCATTCTTAACCCAATTCACCCTCACCCCCAATCCTCCCCTCATCCTTAAAGAGTGGGCTGAGGTAGTGGGACGTGATAGACTTTATTTACTTATTTCTTACAGCGTCTCCGCCTGCTACCCGTTTGGGTTGGCATCATTTTAATCTCGCTAGTTTGGTAAAGATGAGAATTGTATATTCTGCTCACTCTGAAAGATAAAAGTCTTACCTTGAAGTACTACATTAATTACCCTATACTATAATCTATACCATAGTGGAATAATGCAAGTTAACCGCTTCGGTGGCTGCATGGTCAAATGCGCTACTCTTGTAGTAGACTAGACTACCGATGACGGGGAGATCAAGGTTATAATGTCGGTCGGGAGATTTGAGGGAAGGGGGGGTCTCTCTAGACGCAAATGTGGGTACAATTCCTCTAATTATAGTCTTCTTAATCCCTAAAAACTTCAGCGTAGTTAGTACATAAGCGTTTAACACGAAGTGGTAGTAAGATGCAATTCTGAGGAAAATCATGCACGGTAATGTGGGAGTGTAGGGGTTGCAAGAATCAGCCAATTTTTTTTTCGGTTTTATAGCAATTTTTTTTCCGTTATAAATCAAGTGGAAAATTAGAGTTTAATTTTCTTCACAAGGTGATATCAATAGTTGTTGAATATCTGTCATGAACATTGCAGCATTAGATGAGAAACTTTTTAAATGAAGAGAATAAGTTGTCATTAAATTCCAGGACACCCTTGACAGATATTCAACAAATTGTTGATATCACCATGTGAAGAAAATTAAACTCTCTTTCTACTGGAGAAATATTTGATTTCTTATGATGAATAATATGTTCTGACATAAAAACCGCAAAAACATTTACCTTTTATGACGTTAACTACCCTCCCATCTTAAACTTGTTACCTTACACGATAAAAGATGAGTTCATGAATAACGAAACTTGGAAGATCGAAATTATCTATTAACGGTAAAAGCACTTATCTGGTTAAAAGCTATTTGTTTTCATGTACTGGTACAATTAACATTGTGCTAACATGGCTTGAAGCTGACCTACATGTTGCCGTTGGATGTGATATCTGATGGCTTATAGTAGCTGATGATTTCCACACATCCATCACAGACTCTGCCTTAAACTACGAGCAAGGAGTCCTGGAGAGGTAAGCTGTAGAGTATTGGTATTATATCCAAGGGTACTGGTTCGTTTCCCATTTCCATGTGCCATTTTGTCAAATGTAAGATAATGATACTCAATTTGGGTTCATCCTAACATAAAGACCATTTCCATATTCCAAACTTTGCAATTTTTGCTAAACTAATCATACAAGCGTTAAAGTTCCCAAATATATCTTGTGGCAGATAATATCATTAATGGTTTCCAAGGAACAATCCAATTTTCAGAGGAAAACCTTTTAATAAATGGTTACTTTATTTTTGTGGCCAGCAACTATAACATTTTAATATTATATTAATATTATTTTCTTGGTATTGAATATATATATATAAAATGTGGAAGCTGCAGATAGCACCAATTGACGTGTATATATATATATATATATATATATATGTTAGATCTAGTAGCTTACCTAACTGTCAGATAAGGTTTTTCCTATAAAAATTTGACGGTAAAAGTAGCCCAGAGTTTCATGAGGTTTGTGCAGACGTAACTTAATACGCCCATCGAAGTACACCTTCATCAAGTGTAAAGTTACCAAAAGGTAACCAGAGCAAGTATTTAGGCTTGTCTATACACCACCATTCTGAGTAAGAAAAAAAAGCACATCAAAAAAAGTGACAAAGGAAATAGAACATCAGGACGAAACTGTAAAGCCACAAAGATCATCTGTTTGACCAACAACATTTCCCCCCCCCCCCTTGCGGTTTAAATTTGTGCCGGTCGAATGCCTCTGAAAATTTGTCCTGAGAACGAAATATTCTTACACCCTCTTCCTTCCCCTCCTCTTTCCACAAGTGTTAACCAATACGGCAACCTTAGTAAGAACATTAGTTGTGGTCTAGAGAAATGAAGCACAGAAATGTATCGAGCTTTTTGTATTCAATTATAATCAAAATGTTTAAATAATAATTCATTTTTGTTCTGTATAAAAAAGACCTGCTCACTTACTCAACATGTCTGAATCAATTTTAAAATTATTGTGTTTACAAAAGTGTTTAACTACGTTGCTTAATTGGTGAATTCAAAGATATTTTTACGAAACGTGTGATTATCTTAACTTGGTGCTCTTAAGTACTACCACACTTAAGACACCAATGTAAGAAGTAGAAATAGAGGGAATAAAATTTGCATTTCACATTGCGAGGCTTCTTGATTGATGACTTGCTGATAGCATTTACCCTCTTCCACTGTCGAGTATACACACTCTCCATATTATTTTATGCCAGGTCAGCATTGACTTTTAATTGAAATTAAATTTTTTATAGTTTCCTCTACAATACTAAAAATACATATTTACACGGACTTTTTACTATTCATAATGACACGAAGATTCCTACAGACGATTTTCGAAAATGTTTTTAAATTATATATTTTATCACCACGTCTTACTACCTGTTTAGTTTTTACGCATTATTCTAGTGGGGTAGAGATGAAGAAATAAGAAAATTTTTAGAGGTAATATTCCCGCATTAGCGAGGAAGGAGAGTGGTAAACCATTTAGGGGGGAAAAAAAAACACCCTCGGTAGACCCGACCGGCTTTCGAACCCCGATTTACCCATCATCAGTAAGCCAGTCTTGCACGAGAGTGAATTACACCTTAAACATGCGTCAGCCAAAGGGGGTGACTCGACGTATAAATACGTAAAAGTAAATCTAGTAACTATTTCCTAGCTGTCAGATAAGGCGTTTCCAATTATTTGACTGCAAACCTAACGTCATGCCATGTTGCCAATGTCACCGCTAATTAACATGAAACAGTGCCGTGACGTACTCTAAACCACAGTTTCAAACATAGTGTCAACCCACTCGCTAATAAATATCAGTTGTCAGAATCTCTCCTTCTCTCTCTTTTTGAGTGACGCACAAAATGCCAATGTATACTTGCAAATTACATCTTTGTCTCTTTTTCGTTTTACGACACTTTTAGAGGTTAATCTATTTTTTCCCTTTTAAAAAAATCTAATTTGTTCTATTTTTTTTCTGCGTCCTTTTCCCACACTAATTCATTTAGCTCTAATCACAGAAAAGGACCTAATAAACTAGTTAACTACGTTCTATGATGAAATTAGTACGCAAGCCGCGTTTGAGTTCTGATCTATATTGGTTCAAATTTAGACTTTGAATCATGAGTTAATTGGTAGTTCATTCTTGTTTAACTCTAACCCTTGATTTATCTGTTTGATTGATTGATATTAACTTGCATCGTGGAACATCGGAGTCCATCTATACCAGGGGTTTCCAACTGTCGGCCCACGAGACCACTTTTTGCGGCCCGCGCAGTCATTTTAAGAATCTTTTTTAAATCTCAAGAAAAGTTATAAAAAATATTTCATAGCTTGTTCAAATGATGTATTAATATTTATACGGCAAAAATGATCAAACGAGGTTGATAAATAATTAATAGTCAGCCGTTCTACGAGTTACGCACTGCATCTCTCGCCCAGCAAGGCTTGCTGGCTACTCCTCCCGTCTCCACTCACGCTCAATCGCGCTTGCTTGACGTGTAGTGAAGTTT
>CABFWB010000439.1:277570-305630 GCA_902151455.1 Timema bartmani | reverse complement strand
GCGGTCTAGTCTACTGAGAGAGTAGATCTCCCAGACATCGGTGGTCTAGTCTACTGAGAGAGTAGATCTCCCAGACATCGATGGTCTAGTCTATTGCGAGAGACGCAAGTTAGACCATGCGGCCACCAAAGCAGGTCTATAACATAAGTTTTTTAGCGTAAAGCATCTTTGACCGGTCGCCTGTGTGTGTAGTCTATTAGCCGCTTTGGTGGCACAGAACGTTGTCCAGAGTACACCTATGGAGGTTGTATACACGTCGTACCCGCAATGAGATGACGTAGATGATAGTGATTATGAAAGTGTGGAGCCAAGAGTGCTCTTAAACCTAACCAACCTAACCCTGGTGACAGTTGTGATAATTCTCCTTTCGGGAAAAATATCCATGGTACCAGCCGGGAATCGATCCCAGGACCCCTAAGTTTTAGCCAGGTGTACTAACCACTTCACCACGAGGCCATTTACTCTTTCACTAAAAAAAAATACTAAACCGATTGTGCTAAAATTTCACATGGATTTAGTTTGGACTTTCAGTTAACACAGAGGCAAATTTACATTCACCGTTTTGAGCGAGTTTCCTAGTCAGATTGAGTAGGGCCTATGGCACAAGTGCTGCGCTATGCTAAATACAGACCGACACCTACCTAGAACCAGAACGGAATGGGCCTGTTTAATGCGCGAAACTAACCCATTGCATTCTGGTATCACTTTTTTTTGTGCACCGCATTTTACCACCCGTTTAGGCTATCTGCATATTTACACAAATTGAGTAGGTATAGTGAAGGTAGGACTCAGAGGAAATGTACCTGCATTGGATCGAGAGCGTGAAACTATTTAGGATAAACCCCCCTCAATACACCCGACCAGGGTTCGAATACCAATCTCCCCGTCTCCTGTAGTCCAGTTTAATGTTTCTCAAACTTTTATGAACCGTGACTCAATTTTCAGGACAACCAACTTTCGCGACCCGCTTAGCTTTAATGGACATGAGGGTTGGGGAGTTAAAAAAAACTATTTATTTATTTTGCGCCTTATATATATTTTTTCTTCATTCTTCCGCTTAAGCATTTCTCAATAAATGCACAATTTTCGCGATCCAACAAAAATCGACTCATTATGCACAGTTTGTGAACCATTGCCTTATACCAGAGGTCTAGAACGGGCGGCTAGAAATTACTTTTATTTTGCGTCCCACGAAGTTATTGTAAAATTAATCTAATGTAGTAAAATTCATGTTTTAGCCAGGAAACGGAAATTTTTGACTTGCGTGGGGAAAATCCATGTGACCTCCAACTGATGTCCATGTTTAATTTCTTCCTTACACCTGTTGTATTATATTGACGTATCAAAAATAGTATATTTTAGTCGTAAAATTCATTTAGTAAGTAGATAGAAATGTCTAAATAACTATTTTTTTTAGCATCTCGTCTTACTATACATTCGGATTATACGCTTATGTAATAATTACTCTAATGAATTTGGAATGATGAAGGTAGAATTTCGAGGACGTGTACCCGCATTTTTGTGGAGGTGGGAGTGGAAAATCATCTTTTAAAAACTACCCTCAGTACACCCGAAAATGATTTAAACCCCAACATACCTGTCATCAGCAGGCTAGTCTATTGCTATAGTGACGCCTTAGACCATACGGCCAACGAAGCGGGTGATCCCAACCTTATTCTGAAAGGAAACTATAAGGTGTAATGGAAGGTTTACTTGCTGCACCACTCGGATACCGGTAAAGGGTTTCAATAAGGTTAGTAAATATATCGTCCGACACCTTGGCTCAGTCGGTTGCATGTTTGCCTAGTGACTTAAGGGTCCCGGATTCGATTCCCGTCATGGCCTAGAAAATCATCAGTGGTGTAATGTGGATTACTCCTTTCCCAGTGATGAATTAACGAATGGGGTTCTGGGTCTGTTCTAGAATTAAGTTAGTTATAAGTCGTATGAAGACAACCTCGGTGATCTTGGTGTAAAGTGCTCACCTCAGGACCCGATGATCGTGGGTTCAAACCCAGCCAAGACCAACGGATTTTTCTTGAGCGACAAAAATCCGTAGTACAACTTCTTTCGGAGGGGAAGTAAAGCCTTCAGTCCCATGTTGATTGCGGCATATAAAGTCTGGTCATGATAGCTCTTTACCTGGATGACAGTTCAAAAATCATGTTTGGGTTTTGGGTTGCCAACACTTGTAAAATATCACTGTTTGGTTATGAATGTTTTTTTAAATCACATGTTATATTTTACATTTAAAATAATGTAAACCTAGGTTTTCTCACACTATTTCATTACTTTTAATAATTTATTTCTATCCAATCCAAAATAATATTTTAAACATAATTGAAAGTACTTATTCTTTGTTTTAGAATGTTTTCAATTGTGTGTATTATAGTGAACACATTAATACCTTTTAATACCGGCATCGTATTTACTTGGAAAAGAGAAAGTACTTGTCATTTATTTTATATATAATAAATTATTTTATGATTAGTTTATTGTATTTCAAATTATTTAACTGAATAAAATATTTTTATCCACTGCGTGGGTGCATCATTGTAAATAACTAGTTTCCGTCATGTTAAATCACATTGTTAAAATTCGTCGGTCACCATTTTGAAGCTATGTTCGTTAGACCTTTTTTTGAAGGTGCTGTGAATAGTAATTTTCTTAAGTGGAATAAAACGATAAATTAGCTTTGTGCCAAACTTCAAATAAATATAAATAATACTGGCCTAAATTACTGTGGTTAACTACCACTTTCATACACTACCATATGTTTTAATTACAGTTATCCAAAGTGACAGATGTTAGCTGTTGGCGTAAGGATACATTAAGGACTATTTCTAGTAACTTTTTGAGCTGTCATCCAAGTAAATTAACGTCGTGAATGTTTTGTAAAAGAACCCTGGACGGTATGTAAAAAATACCTTGGAAGGTACGTTAAAGTAATTTTCTGGCAAAATCTTATGCGATTGCTCATAAAATTCATTATTTCCCCAGACAAGTGTCGGGGTTAGCGTCGGGAAGGGCATTCGGCTGTAAAACAAATATGATAAGTCACAAGAACGTGTCATAGATTTACAAACGTCAACCCCGTATGAACGGCATAAGATGTAATTTAAATATATATATATGTGGCGTGATGATTAAATAAGTCGGCTCAGAAAATTCATCTTAAATACCTCAAATAATAACAATAAATATATCTGTTAGTACAATATTTCATTTGACATAATTTCAAAAGTGTTCCAAGAGGAATCAAAGCGCGGCACACACACTAAATAAATCAAGTCGAGGATTCTTTAAAAGGTTTGAAAGCAGAAGAACTAGTGGAATTTTCATGGGAAAATCTGACAGCTAGAAAAGTTCCTAGATCTATTTTCATATATGCATACGTCAAGTCATGTTATCTGTAAATTACAATTTTGATATAACACTAATTATAAAATAGATAAGAATAGATAGATGATCACACAAAGAACACAAATTGAGAACCATAATCTAGAGATTACATCAATCAACATATCATTTGACAAGGTTAATGAGTTTAAATATTTAGGAACAATTTTAACAATAGCGACATTAAAGTGAAAATAACGAAAATAATGCAGTCGGGGAATGCTTTTTATTACTCGGTCAGTAAGTTGTTAACAACTCACCTGCTGTCAAGTAATGTAAAACTCACAAATTATAAAAACAATAATTTAACCGGTTGTTCTCTATGGTTGTGAAAAGTCCAATCTTACCTTACATGACGAAAACAAATTTAGGGTGTTCGAAAACAAGGTGCTTGGGAATAAAGTTGGTCCGAAATGGAACTGAGGTTATTGGGGAGTGAAAGGGTGTAATGAGGTGGACTGGGTAGAACTATCTCAAGATAGAGATATGGTGTAATGAGGTGGACAAGATAGAACTAGCTCATGATAGTGATAGGGTGTAATGAGGTGGACNAAGATAGAACTAGCTCATGATAGTGATAGAGTGTAATGAGGTGGACAAGATAGAACTAGCTCATGATAGTGATAGGGTGTAATGAGGTGGACTGGGTATAACTAGTTCAAGAAAGGGATAGGATGTAATGAGGTGGACAGGATAGAACTAGCTCCAGATAGGAATAGGTGGCGTACTATTGTAAGTGCGGCAGTTAACCTTCGTGTTACTTACTAGTAATATAGTGTATGTAAGTATAATATAGTAAAATTTTATAAACGCTAAAATATGTGTTTGTATTTTCTAAAAGGCCATTCTTATGAAAATTGGACTGTGTAATGTGAGAGAGGGGATGGCCCCACCATAGATCACAAATCGCAGTGTTCCCACCAGAACACGGGCCCATGTATCACAAAAGGGCAGGGGGTAAAGAGGGACAAACACTCGATACACCCACAACTCAACCAAAGGGAGAAGAAAAAAAAACAACCCTAAAATAGTTGAACGTTAAATTATTAGTCGGTAACAAACACACGGGTCCGACACAAAAAGGGAGGGGGGAAATGCCTCTTCGGGCGATGGCGATAGTAGATAACATAATATTTATTTTGAAAAAAATTATATATAGCCCATTGGTATAAAAGTTTTCTCTTTCTATATGTATTTTTTTTATGTTTCATTTATTTATTTTAAATATTTAGAAAAGTTTGACTCTAAAAACTAAACGACACACACAAACATATTTAGTTAGTTTATAAGTCTATTCACATCAATAAAAGAAAACATCAAAACCCAATCCAGCTTCGGTGGCCGCATGGTCTAAGGCAGTGTGGGTGGTCCAAATGGCAGGCCGCGGGTCAAATACGGCCCGCGCTCACTGAAAATGTGACCCTCAGAGATCATAGATGAAAATTAGAGGAAACCCCGCGAAGGAGGGTAGGGGGGAGAGTAAGGGGTATAGATGTGAAACAGCTAATGATTCAAATAAAAATATTAATTTAAATGGACATGAGTGCATTTTACTATGCATTTATTTGATTAGTAAAAATGTGTATACATATATATATTTAGGCCTAAGTTGTTTTTTGAAAGAGTGTATGCATGAATATTTTATAATACATTTTTGGAAGATTAATAAACTTTTTTGACAGTAAAATGCAAAAGATTCTACCAACCTAAGATAAAACTTATACATAAGAATTGAAAATAAGAGTTTATTAATAGTTTGTAGGACTTTTTTAAGTTGTTGGGATTACTAAATAGTAAATATATCTTCAGCTCACGGTGCAAAATGATAATAAAATTTTGCCCTTGGTATATAAAACGTTGGACCACCCTGGTCTAAGGCGTCACTCTCGTAATAGACTGGCCTGCCAATTACGGGGAGATCGGGGCTCGAACCCCATGAATGACTTGAAGGAAATAAGAAAATTCCGGGAGCTGAAGGAGGCAGAGGAGAGGGCGCATTGGAGGTCTAAGTTCACTGACAAACGGAATGGACCTGTCGTAAAACAGAACACATAATAATAGTAATAATAGCCTGGACGGATAGGGAGACGTGGTAAAATAAAGGTGCTACAAAATCCTTCACACTTTTTCATTCAAATTTTTAACTTTCAAAAATAAGTAATTTACCATTAAATAATTTATCCTTAAGAAATATAAGTTACAGTGTTATTCATCATGCAAAAGGCTCCCCATAGATATAACTTAAACAAAATCGTTAAATCAAGTTTTAAAAAAATGTATAATTTTCGAAAATCAATCCTTATTAAACAACCCTTAATTTTTTTAGATAAAACCAAAATAACGATTCCGCTTCGAGATATGACCATGTAAATAAATATAAAGTTTGAACGAAACCTGGGACAGACAGACAAAGGGCAGTTAAAGGGCACTTAAAACAGCAATATTCATCATAATCTCAAAGCAGAAATTGTTCAATATTTGCTCTGATTGAGAAAGTAAAGAATGTCCCTAAACTTCAACCGATTATAGAGGTAGAAAGAGCATGCAAAGCAAACTTGGGGGAAAAAAAACCCAACAGAGGCAAGACAAAACAAAAGAATCATAATCCGTGATCCCCGTCACACGCGCGCCTATAGCGGAAACAGGTGGCGCCGATTAAATGAAATGTAACGACGGCGGCGCGCAAATTTCGCGGAACATCTCGGGGGAGTGTAGGTTTTCCGACGCATAATCCTCGTCGTCTTGTTCGTCAAAACAAGAATACACACACACACACTAGCGCGACAAATACAGGAGTCACTTCCGGCGTTTGTGTCGCCGTCGTTGACCAGGCCGTCATCGTGACAAGTGTCGCGTCTCGCGAGGTGTGAATTTCCCACCGCGAAAGGAGTTTTTCGTTTCACGCGATGACCCTGAACTTTCCACCTGTTCCGAGGAACCGGTGATGACGTCCTGCGATCCACGGCTGGCCAGGAACACGGTCACGTAGCCCTTGATTTAGCATTGGAATCATGTGAATGTTTGTACCGCGATTATTCGGAGAGTTTAAGTGTTCTTTCTAAACGCGAGCTTACACAATAAAACCAACAAGAAAATGCACTTTAAAATAATCAACCTAACACAAAACACCCGTGCACTACATTTACGGAGAAAGATCCACATCAGTGGGCACAAGGGTTAAATGTCAGGCTCAAATAGTCTAGTTAGGTTAGGGTTCGAGTCCCGGCCAGGTTTGTACTGAGGGTAGTTTTTCTTAAAAGTTTTCCCCACTCATTCTTCACGAAAGAGCAGGTACATTTCCCTTTAAATTATATCTCCTCCTCAACCCTACTAGATTATTTTAACTAAATGCGTATGGCTCGGACGGGTAGTAAGACGTGGGGCAAAAAAAATCCCTGAGTTTCGTATGACCGTCTGAAAGGCCTTTTTCCCCTGCCTAAATTAGACGCAGAATGCAAGAGTATCTATAGTATGTTGATGGATTGGGTACAAGGTAGCCCCTCATTAGTTATTTATTTTTATAGTTTTGGTTATTTAAAGTCCAATTTTAGCAGAAAAGTCTACTATAAATTTATCAATAACTTTTAAATGGGAATTTAAAAAAAAAATCGCTTCAGTGGTCGAATGGTCTAAGGTCGGTCGGGCCTATTCAACCTGTTTTTGTTCGCGTACCTCCTGATATAATTTCTCTTTAACTTTATACCTCCAAAGTTGTTGGTGCATTGTGCCAGTTATAAATATTCTATACTCTACATCCAAAATAAATGTATTGATTAAAAGTTTTAAATGAGAAACATATTACCTGTATATATATTTTTTTAGCATCACGTGTTACTACCCGTTTGAGTTGTAGGTGTATGTAGTAATTGTAATAATGTGTTAGGGGTTAGGAAGGTTAAGTTTAGAGGAAGTGTACTTGGATTTGCGTGGAGGTAAAGTAGAAAACCATTTTAGAAAAACAACTAAGTACACACGACCGAGATTCGAGCCTCGATTTCCTCGTCTTCAGCAGTCTAGTCTTGCAAGAGTAGCGCTTTAGACCATGCGCCCACCAAAACGGTTAATATTTCTCATTTAAAACGTATTATATGTGTATTTATATATTTTTTAACTTACATATCCTCTAATGTCTTCACGTAATCTCGGCGGTACGCGTACCACAGGTTGAATACCAGTGGCTAAAGCATCAGTCTCAATATACTGGACTGCCGATAACAAGGAGATCGGGGTTCAAATCTCAGTCGGGTGTACCGAGGTTGATTTTTCTAAATGGGGTTTTACTCTACTTCCACGCAAATGCGGGTACATTTCCTCTAAATATAGTAAGACAAGGTGCCAAAAAAAAACTAGTAAAATATTATAATTAGTGTTAATTGCAAAAAATATGTGTAGTATCTAAAAGCTCCTTCCTCCCATAATCCTATTATACCTCCAAAATGGTGTCGGTATGGTTAAACGCCCGACGAGTACTCTCCTAGGGACACTCGAGGATACCTTTAGTGTTTCGTACGTGAACTCCCATGGCGGCCGAAACCCCCTGTTAAAACCAGACGCCCCACGTAGAATCATTTCCCGAAAAACATGTCAACTTAGTACCCCGAATAATTCAAACAGAGATTTTAAAAAAACACACAAACAAGAAAACCAAATAAACACTTCTGGCCATCACCTCCACGTGCAACAATTTCCTATACGCGGACCGGTGGCCACACGGTCTAATGTGTCAGACTAGCATGTAGAGTTAGATCAGCCGGTGATGGGGAGGTCAAGGTTCAAATATCGCCCGGGTGCGCTGAGGAGTAGTTTTGTCGGGTCAAATTTATCAGTGTGTGGGTTTTCCCATCCAATCTTCACACTTTACGGGTGCATTTCTTTTAAAACCAAGCCTATAACTTTGGTGTTAAGTGCGAAATTTGAAAAACAAAACTTTTTCTATTGGTACCAATTGACTAAAATAAATCGGTTATTTTGTTTAGTGTCCAAATATTATAATTCAAGTCTCCAAGTGCTGGACGTTTAGTAATAATTAGCAGGCCCACCACGAGGGGGAGGGGGGGGGGTAGGAGGACTATTGGTAACATAGTACGGGGCCCGGGACTTCAAGGGACCCGGGCCTGAGATACAGATTCACAAGTTTAAAAAGAATTGTTGAAGATGAAATGAAATAAAATAAAATATCAAATAAAATACGAATGACAGGCAATAAAATGCCTATTCATATACTAAGGAATAGTGCATGCCCAGCCCAACAGCTGGAAATACCTCCGGAGGAACTTACTGGCATCGGTCACAACTCCCAATGGTATCATTATTTCGGTCCAATCTTGTCATCAATTTCAATGTGATCGAAAGTTTAACGGAGTTTATTAATTTCATACTTAAATTAAATTTGGTGCGTGAAAAGAGTCGGGTAGTGAATCAAGTTCAATAATTTAAATTTAAATATTTTTATCATGGGCGTAACATTTCAGTGTTCAGTTGCGGATTTGCGTCCATGACTTTTGTTTAGTATAAGTGACCAACGATTAAAAAACAAAGCAAAACAAAAAAAACAACATACAAATCCAATTCAACCAGTGCTGGAATAACAGAGAAGGAAGGGGGCTTTCTCCCCTTGGGAAATAGTGTATCCCTCCTCCCGAATGGAATAAACTTGACCCTCTCTAGATTCATTTGTTCCCCTTTGATTTTATCTAATATTAGGCTGAAAAATTGTCTTGGATCAAACTCAAAATAGCATCTAGATATTCAATTTTCAAAAATTAGCCGGGTTTAGAGCATTCAAAATAGCTTCTAGAGGCATACAATTTTCAAAAATTTCCCAGGAGAATATCCCTTCAAATAGCTTATATAATAAGTATCAAATTTTCAAAAAGATACCAGACAGAGAACACACTAAATTTACGGAGAAGGACCTGTCCAAAAAGCTTATAGAGAAATATGTTTTTTAAATAATTTAGACGAGGACCACCCTAGATAACTTCTGGAAATATTATATTTTCAAACATTCACCTAGGGTCCTCAGGCCTCGCTTTAGATTTGGGTCAAAGCCCCTTTTTATTTGCTAAGCTAATTTATCCCCCATAGACAAAGGTATCACCGCCATTGGAGTCGAGTATAACAAAGAGTGGGGGCCCGTGCTTTGAGCACAGGGTAGGCCTGCTCAGTAGGAATTTGATTTAAGTCACGTTAGTTTTTTTTTTAATACTATACGCATCCTATCAACCGTCTCTGCTGTCTGGATATTTACACAAGCGGGGTCGGGATCAGGGAAGTGAGAGTTAGAGGAAATATATCCGTATTTACGTGGTGGAAGAGCGAAAAATAATTAGGCTCCTAATTAAAAAAACTGTTTGTACACCCAACCAGGATTAGAACCAAAATCGGTCAGAGACAATACGAGATTGAAGCCTTTGTCCGGGCACCCACATGTGTGGATATACTACGTATATTATGGTCAAAAGCGTGGATCTTTTGAACCGACTGATCATCTGTACACGACTCACAAACTAATTTGAATCTAGAACAGACTATACCCAGTACCCCGTTCATTAATTTATCAGTCTGAAAAAAGAAGCCCCAATTTAATCCCAAGGTCAGCCTCTTGGTCTAGAGGTCCCGGGTTCGATTCCCAGCAGTACCATAGGTATTTTTCCAGAACGGAAATTGTTCCTATAATGGCCATTGTCTGGTTAGTGAAGCTTAAATTAGGCTTAAGATTTCTACTGGCACCACATCATAATCATCATCATATTACTAGTGGGGCGAGGTGCTTTAAGCTCAGAAAACGGTTGCATATCCGCCACTGCCAGTAGAAAACAAAGTATGTCTAGCCGACAAACCCTTATGGCTGGCCGCACATTGGACTAGACAAAACGTCTTTAGACCAAACATCTTGGTAAAAGACGTCTTGACGTCAAACTTAAGATGCAATTATATGATAGTGCCACACACCGACAATGTCTAGGCAAAAGACAGCTTTAGTTACGATTAGACGTCTGGTCGTAGGACACTGAATTTATGTTTTCGCTAAAGACATTTCTATCCGCGCATGCGCGAGTTGACTGCAAAACTGCTGCCGTACCTCGTGGTTTGTTGTTTTTATGAGTTGACTGCTAACCTGCTACCGTACCTCGTGGTTTGTTGTTTTTATGAGTAGACTGCTAACCCTGCTACCGTACCTCGTGGTTTGTTGTTTTTATGAGTAGACTGCTAACCCTGCTGCCGTACCTCGTGGTTTGTTGTTTTTATGAGTAGACTGCTAGCCCTGCTACCGTACCTCGTGTTTTTTTTTTTGTTCCCGTGGCATTTTCCATTGTGAGTAATTATTTAATTAATGTATGAAGCTACATAAATCTCTTTTAGCGTTAATTGGATGCATCCAACAGCTACGATCAGGTTTTACATATTATAATATGTACTATAGAATAACAGCTATTTCTTCATCGCTCGCCATCTTTACACTGACAACCACTCCTTGTGATCGAATGTATTTTCAAGAGAAAAATTGTCTAGTCGAATATCTTTTCAAAATACGAATGGTCTTGTCTTGTTTGATCCGGTGTGCGGTCAGCCTATGGCATACGCTAAAATCATAGTTTTATGTGCCTCCAGACCCAAAAAAGTGTATTTTACAATCTGTCTCTATCTGTTTCAGTACCTTGATCTGAGACGTTTTGGTGGTTTTGGTTCAAACTTTATGTTTAGATGGATGTTATATGGCCTAATCTAGAAACATTTTCTTTATTTTCAGCCCTAGTCCAAAGACAGGGTATACCTTGTCTGTGCTCTAGCCCTTAAGTTAAAGGTAGTTTACTGACGAGAGTTTTTTGAAAATAGCTTTAACTATTTTGTTTAATATATGGAACGTGTTTGACCCATAGCAAAAAAAATAAATGCTGTTTTAGGGTGAAAATTTGTTTAAGGCTAGTCTACAGACAAATTTTTTTTTAATTTGTAAAGATTTCGAAAATGACCTAACAATTTGGTTGGAAAGTTTTTTTACAGTTTTTTTCCTTAAAAAATAATTTAATAGTTTACTGATTGATTTTATAGATTATTTTTTTAAATAACTCTAACAGTTTAGTTCAAAATTGGTATTTGGGGACTGTTCTACATAAATTTTAACATAAGGTTTTTTCTAAAATAAATTAGTTTGTTAGTTTACACATAACATAATTTTAGAAACCTTAGTTTAAAAAAAAAAAGCCTTCTATTAGCTCAAAATGGTTACAGCTGTTTATTTTTTATGTTATATAAGATTATTTATTTAATAAATAGTAAAAATTTGAGGGTAGTTTAGACCCCCTACTAATAACTGATTTTAGATTTTTTTTAAACAATGTTTGAACAATTTTAATTGAAGAGTGTTACTGTTTATTATGATTAACAAGATGTGGGGTTTTTTTCTGAGGAAAGCGTTTTTAAGGATAGTTTACTGAAAACCTATTTATGAACATTTTATTCCAAGTTATAATACACTATATGATACAGTTTGTACGAATGTGCCATACCATTATTTTAAGAAAATTACGACGCCTGGTCCGAGCTGTATTACCCACCTAGGTTGGGTGAGACGGGCCCTTAAAATCCATCATTCTCGTCCTGTTTACTGGAATCACTATAGTTTCTTGGTAGCTCTGACGGGTAATATAAAGTCTAAAAATGTTTTAATTCCCACACTCCCTGCCACCCCTCCCCCCAAGACGGTAACTATGACATTCGGTAGGCTGCTCTTTTGCTTCGCAGATGAACTTTTAACGACCCAATAAACAAATTATTCCCTCCCTGTATGACTGATGTATGCTCTGTTTCTTTACCCATCAGTTGAAACGCTAAGAGTTGTGAGTGATTGATGGCGCAGTAAAAGGTGCCAGGAGGGACTCAAAAGGAAACAAACATGATGGTTAACCTAGCTGAAAATTGTTCACACGGACAGAAAAGCTGGGCTGCTGCCTTTAACAGACATGGGGCTCTGAACAAACTTCGATTGCGGAGCCACCGGTTACGTGCCTCCCACCTGCTCCCTTAGCCCCAAAAAAGTATAGATAAAAAATAATAATTTTTATGCTGAAAATTGTTCACACGGACAGAAAAGCTGGGCTGCTGCCTTTAACAGACGTGGGGCTCTGAACAAACTTCGTTTGCGGAGCCACCTGCTCCCTTAGCCCCAAAAAAGTATAGATAAAAAATAATAATTTTTATTTAATGTTAATGTCTACCTCGGTGGTCTTAAGGTAAAGTGCTCGCCAAAGGACCCAATGTTCGTGGGTTCAAACCCAGCAGAAGTCGACGGATTTTTCTTGATCGATAGTAATATGTAACACAACTTCCTTCGGAGCGGAAGTAAAGGCGTCGTTCCCATGTCGATTGTGGCATGTAAAAAGAACCCTGGAAATTACGTGAAAATACCTTTACCGGCAAAATTGGTAGTCCCTTTCGCTCTCACTCATAGAAATTATCGTGTGCTGATATAATCAGTAGATTCAGAAAGTGCACGTTAAAAATCTCAACTAAATAAATGTTAATTAAAGTCGTTTGCACCTATAAACAAGTTTTTGGGACTCGGCTGTAATTCGAATTTTCGACAATTCGAGGTGGGCCTACAGGCTACAAGCACCATATTCTTAGGAGTGTGTTCTTGAGCATCTCGAGTGGTGTTCCCTGAAAAGTCAAATGGAGGAATAGCTCTGAATGTGCTCAGGAATGGGCCCGTCTAACTCTAACTATCGAGACTTAACTGAAGCTGTGGTTTATACTCTTGGCTTTGGAGTCTTGGGGGGGTTATCTAAGATCTTGTTTGATGTTTTTGTTAGTATATTAAACATCAAGGTTACCCGCATCGTAAACCAAGGCTACAAACTCATCTGTTATGTTTAGCCGGTGACAAGGAGGTCGGAGTTTGAATTCCGGCTGGGTGTTCTGAAGGTGATATTTTATCCAAAATAGTTCCTCAACCTATCTCCACGCAAATACAGGTACATTTTCCTCGAGATTATATCTTTATTGCTCCTAAACCATTTGTGTACATATGCAGTAGTTTAAGAATACAACTTTTAAATTCAATACATTTTGTCGCAAGTCTATCGGTGATCACCATCTTGGTTTAGCCAATGGGAACAGGCAGAGGAGGATGAACTTTCAAGGTACATTAATACTTATATTACTCAATATCTGCCTGGGGAGTGGATGAAGAATATCATTGAAGGGGTAAAAGACATGCCCTGTTCAAATGGTCGGAATCAAACCGAAGCCTATCAACAAAAGTCTGGTATGTCAACTGCTGGCCTATCCCCGTCACTTATGTTTGCTGAGAACATCTGGAGTAAATCACGTGCCAAACAAAGCTTCATTTGTCAATGCCTGCCTTGACTTAATGGAAAATTTAATTCTGGAAACATGTATGAAATTGCATGCATATTCCAATGTATTATATTTTTAAAATTATTATTATTATTATTATTATTATTATTATTATTACATCCAACACAAAGATTATTAAATGTTCAGTTTAAAGGCTAGGTATAAGAAGGGTAGTTATGAGGAAATCAACTTGAATTAGTGTGAGAGAGTACAGTAGAATGGAAAATCACAATAATAAAAATCCCCTGTAGGAAACCACCCCCAGTAAATTGGATTGAGATTAAAACCTCCACTTCTCTGTTGCCTACAATCCAGTTTAGTGCAAGCTTTACACTTCAGATTTTGTGATCATCAATGTGTGTGTATTACTTAGGCCTACTTATTGCAAAAGCTGAATTCATCAAGTTTACAAGTGTGGATCTAAGCACTGGTTACTCTACTCATAATAAGCACCTATAAAAACTATATTGGCCAAAACAGAATTAGTTTTTTTAAATGTATTGTGGATTTGTGACATCTTTAGTAAGGAGCATAATATTGAAGACTATGTTGTCCCGGTAGATCTAGCTATTTAATAGTCGGGCCTACATATACAAAATAATTAAAAGAAAAATATTCCATTTGGCCACTAATTTTAATATAAGTTGAAGATTGAACCTGAATGCAAAAGTTGAACATCAATATCCAAGCCTTTGTATTTTTGTCCAGCATTCTTGCAATGCTACAAAGTTAAAGTCTGCATATATTTTGGTATTTATAAGCTTTAGTATGGGTAAGTTAGTATAACACAATTAAATTAATGACAATGAAACTTTTGTAAAAGATTCCAAACAATTATTTATAGAAATTAATTCAAAAGTGGTAGACATGGCCTTGAGCTTTATACAAGATCAGTACACCTACCCTGCATTCATTAAAACTAAACTTAGGTCTAGACCAATAGCTATTTAGGATTAAGACATGAATAAATTACATAATACAGTACTAACTGAAAGTATAATTCAACTCTTAGGGCTTATATAAAATTAATACACAAAATTGAAAACTACAATCTTACTGGTGCATAAAACACAACCACAGTGTAATGGCCTCCCGATAATGGGAAGATCAGGGATGAATTCCAGTCTAGGGTGTTTTCTTAGTTAGTTAACCTTTCCTTACCTACACGCAAATGCAAGCACACTTCCCACAGATTCAACTTTACTCATCCCTAACACATTAGCATAACTAATATAGGCATATATACATTCAACCCAAACAAGTAGCCTACCTAGTGAGATGCAGGGACTTTTTTTTTCTTCCTTGAAAGCCATGTGTTAGTACTGTAAGCTCTTTTTATATGCAACAAACTATATCACAATGTCACTATGGAATATGGTTTACTTGTTCTATATCATTCATTGCAAGAGTGAAAACAACACACTAAGTTTCAATGCAAACTATTATCCTATAGTTTATAGTTGCAAAACTATGGGTTGAAAAAACCCACCTCCATAGTGTGAGCCCGCAAGCAAGTTATATTATTGAGCAGCCACCACTGTTTGCAATTTTTTTTTAGCACCGCATCTTACTACCTACTTGGGTTATATGTTTATATATATATAATTTATTACTAATTAAGTAGTATTCTTTAACCAAATAATAACTAGCTTGTCTACCTTTAATCTTGACATAGGCTTTTGTAGGTGGCAGTATTAAAGTTGGTCTGGGTTACAGTTAGGTCAAAACTTAATTTTTTTTAGTTTAATTTAACAAACTATTTTTTTATTTTTCAAACAACATTGTGATTCTATATCGAGTCATGTGTGAGTTATTATCAAAGCCCTTTAATTATTTAGTTAAGTTTTTCTTGAGTTTAAGTTAAATTTTCACTTTAAATAACAGATAGGCCTATTAATTTTAAAAGTAATGTGTAGGAAGATTTTTTTTTTTTTACAATATGGCGACTAAGAGGCCTGAGCCGCAATTCATATAGTACAATGGTTTACCCACGCAATTTTTTTTTAATAATCCCAACAAATACAAAATGCCTACTTATTAATAAAAGGAAGAAACAGGTTCATTTATAGTGCAACATAACAGTATATATTTTAATAAAGGTCTAGGCCCTTTGTAAATCTATTTTATTTTCCCTCCAACACTCTAAGTTCTGAGCTCTATACATGCGGAAGAAGCGGCAAGGTCAAATTAATTTGGCATTGACACTAACCTTAGTCTACGAAAAACACAGTGAATGTGAATAAAGATTTGAGATTAAGAATGTGAGCAAGCAAGACATTGATCAAACTAGTAAAATTTTAGTTTAAAAAAATATAAATAACTTAAATTGATATTCTATAACATAAATCATATTTCAGGAATGTATTTTTAGATGTGTGTAATATGAGCCAAGTTTATCCTCACCTTTCGGGCCTTAAAAGCGTGCACTGTGTTGACATTGCCAAATTTGTTTTTTACGTAAAACACTAATCCGCCACTAGCAATGCATAAACAGGTTGCTGATATAATACGGAAGGATTTGGGATGTTTAAATGTCACAAAAGATCTTCTTGTACACGTAAATTTGACAGGAGATTGCAATATTTTGGTAAACACTCTCCCGAAGGTCGCCATGATGCTTCTTCGACTTGAATATTCAGAGCTGCCAACAAACAAAATATACTGACGACTACGGATGCAAAGTTCCCTTTATCCATTGATAGATAGATATATATTGGTTGGTAAATGACAGTTTAGATGTTTCACTAGAGGCTGGATGTGTATAATACAATATAAATAAACCCATACACAAAATCTAAATTTATTTCCTCGTAGCTATAGTAATAATATATACATATGTATATTATATTTATAATAAATAAATACAATGTTATGTGTTACTATAATTGTACTTTATTAAACTATTTTGTATTTAGAGTACAATATTTGTAAAAGTGTTTTCATATTTAAAGAAAAATACCTTACACAATTGAGTTTTCTGTGTATCTATAATCTATACCTATTATGTCTGTACATGGATGTATATGGTAAACATATAATAAACTAAATGAATTTTGAATAAATTGTATAATACTAAGGAAAAAATATATTTTAAGCCATATTTTATTCTACTATTCACCAATACCTAACTATAAAAAATACATCCTTAATATTAGAGCACTCATTTTAATTATTTATATCAAATTATTTTTCATTTGGCATCAACACTAAGTAATCAAATAACCAAACAAATCAAGAATTCAACTCATTTAATACAGCAATCGTAAGCCTGTAATTTAATTCGAGTTTTGTTCCTTTCCAATTTAAACTACATTTCAAGTGTTCGAGTAGTCAGATATAGTTTTCAATTTCCTCCGAAAGTGATACAAGACAGCATTGCGATATAATATTGTTGATCAATTCTTCTATACTTAATTTGGTACATATTTGTGAATATAATACTAATACGAAAAAATAAGAGCTAAACAAGTTAACAAAAATATATTTAACTAGAACCAGAGTTTTCAATTTGTACCCTTCGTTTACCCTGGAAGCTAGAAGTCTTACCATGACTGATACACTATGAGCTTATCCTAAAAGCTACACCATAGTGGAATCAAGTAAGGTAAACCCACTTAGGGTGGTATGGAAGTGAATGCGAGCTATGGTCTGAATTTTTACAGTATTTTTTTTAATCTTCATGTAAAAAAAATAATTTAATAACGCTTCATTAAACACGTTTAGTTTAATTTCATACACATGTTTATCTCAAAAGTTCTGAATATTTATTATGGCATCACCAAATTTTAACGTATCCTTTTCTTAACGTAAAACATTTTCTGTTCAAATGACAATATGACCGTGGCAACTATTCAAGAGCTGTTGTGATTACTATATGTCAGCGGCGTGATGTGGGGTCTTACCAGTGTAAGCAGAGTTAGTTTAAACTGTACCTGTAAATGGTTATCATAATTCAGTAGAACCCTCATCATCCTGGTATCAACGGGAGTACATTTCCCATGAGAGGTATGTCAAACGTAGATGAATAATTATGAGCATTTAACTCAAATGGGTAGTAAGACATGACACTAAAAAAAATCATTATTATGTGTGGTTGGTCAAATGGGGAAGAACATATCACAGAGAGACCACAGTTTTAATAATCTCTGCTTACTCGAGCAACTTTCCATGCCACGCCGCTGCCATGAGTAGAAAATTAAATTAAGCGTATCTACTGAAGCCACATTTAATTTGTTTTGACCGAAAATATTATTTTGCTACAACTATTTTAAAAAGTGGACCTTAAGGTGGGATGGAAGGGGATGTGAGAAAAAGCCAGTGTTTTGCAGTTTTTATGGACAATTTTCTTTGGCTAAAATAAGTAAACTATTGCTCCAGTAAAAACCTATAATCTAATTTTAATCATATAGTGAGCTCAACAGTTCTTGAATATCTGTCAAGGGTGTTCCAGAATTTAATGACAACTTTTTATCTTCATTTAGAAAGTTTCTCATCTGATGCCGCTATGCTCATGATGGATATTGAGGAACTATTGATAGCAACGTGTGAAGAAAATTAAACTATATGTTTGTACTGGAGTAATATATTATTTAATTTAACCAAAAAAAGTTTTGCCATAAAAACTGCAAAAACACTGGATGTTTAATTATTCTATGATGCGTTATTTCAAAATATGGTCCACGCCAAAATAAAATCCAAAGTTTCCAACAGGGTTCTTTTACCTTAACAAACCTACAGCTCGAGTTTTATTAGTAGGAAAAATGTGTGAAAATATTAAATTAGCTCTTCTTGATGACTTTTTAGACATATTTGAGGAGCTATGAGCTTAGGCTTGATGAAAAGAGTTCTAGATTTAACCTTCCTTTTACAAATACAATAATTTTTTTATAGCCTCACAATATAAAATTTTAAGATATTTGAGAATTAACAACGAGCTTTCCTCTTTACATTGAGATAAGAAATTTCGTAGTTTTCTTTGCCCTCTTTCTTAGTGACAGGACAAAGTGTGGTTGTAGCTGAAGGGTGAAAGGGAGCGAAATCTTTGACAGAATAGAGAAGTTGTTCCAGTAAAGGACACATACCATTGTATTTTAATGTGTGTAGACTGACAGCGATTGATAATTTATCGCTGACCGAGGCGGCTGCCTTAACTTGAGTTTCCTTCCACCCCACCTTAAGCACTCCTCATTATTACGCTTACGATCTCACCACGTTAGGCCTAAGTGTGATCAAGGAGGCATCTTTGACTGTGGTAGAAGCTGAACCATCCCCCCTCCCCCGACTATTCCTAAAGACTCATCAGATAACCTTCCACCTCTGTTTATATTTTATCTGCATTCACAGTATTACATCTCCCATTAATATTCCATTGTTTCTCCCGCAGTGTTTTAGAAGTTAGGCGCGCTAACCATCACAATTAACCCTAGACAAGGAATCCTCCCTTAATCTTTCAAGAACAAACCTTTTAGGTCAGGGGTGGGCAATGTAACAGAATAACTCTCAAAGGTGTTGTCTCAGCTCCATTCATCTCAACTGGTGTGTTCAAACTATGATTAGGAGGATCGGGGGTTCCTTTCCGATCGGGTGTATTGATATTATAAAAATTACCATTTCAATGTTTTGTTTTTTTTGCCTATCTTCTCTCCAATAAAGTTATGGTGAGTTTACTTAAAATCCATCTTCCCCAACCTATTCCCACCAACCGTAGGCCTAAGTCCGGGGTAGCGTAGCTCATTTCCGGCTGGTGCCAAGGCAGATTTGTATTATTTGTATAAAAATTAGTCCTTTTGATTTAATAAATATTAAGGTGTGTAATTATTGCAGTATAGTCCAAAGTTAAGTTAGTTTGTAAGTCATGCGTTTGTATAATTTGAGTATTTAGAGAATGCACGCTAAATACTCTAATTAAAAAATAAGTTTAAGATGGGAGCACAGGAGACACAAAAAAGTCAGTGTTTTTGCAGTTTTTATAGCAAAACATTTTTTTATCAAAATAAATTAAATATTGCTTTAGTAGAAACCAAGAATTTAGATTTCTTCACATGGTGATATTAACAGTTGTTAAGTATCTGTCAATGGTGTCCTGGAATGTAATAACAGCATTTTCTCTTATTGTAAAAGGTTTCTCATCTACTGCCGTTATACTCATGACAGATATTCAAGAAATCTTGATTTCATCATGTGAAGCAAATTAAACTCTATGTTTTTGACGGAGCAATATTTTATTTATTTTGAACAAAAAATAATGTTTTTGCTATAAAAACTGTGCATCCCCTACAATCTTCCCTGATATTTTGGTACTATTTTCTTTTTCGTAGATAATTTGTTACGCTTGTGGGCCAAAAAACATTACGTGATGGTCCGCAAATGGACCGCGGGCCGCAATTTAACAAGGGATAGCATAAAGCCTAGTATGCACTTGGAAACATTTTCCGGACACTTTGTTTGTTGCTCTTGTCACTTGTTTTAGTGTTTTAAGGAAAATGTGTGATATGTTTGCAAACATTTTGCATTATGTTTGCAAACATGTTTCCGTGTTTCCTTTGCCTTTCCCAAAGAGGAAACAATGTTTCTTATCCTCCTTTTCAAATGAGCTACAAGAAACAAAGCTTGCGTGTCTGGACGTAATTTCAAACACTGTCGATAACAATCAACGTGGGCCAGTCTGATTCTGCTTTTCCCAAAAGGAACATCAGTTGGTGACCTAGCGATCTAGGGGTAAGGTGTCAGTCTTATGTGCTGGGGGTCCGGGGTTCAATCCTCGGTCCCGGCACAGATTTATCTGAGTGTCAAGCTCTTCCTTCACCTCTGACAAGACGTTTATTAATCACAACTTCTGAATGTGAGGAATGCCAGGCCTCCACCGTGGTTCGGATTCCACGTTAAACTGTAGGTCCTCCATTTCATCTCACAATCACCCTACCATTACATATTAGCGGAAGTGCGTATAACCCGAACGAGTAGTAATATGAGGTGCTAATAATAATAATAATAATAATAATAATAATAATAATAATAATAATAATAATAATAATAATAATAATAATAATAATAATAATAATAATAACAACAACAATATTATCAGTTCCTTATATTTACGTTTCGTTATAGTTTGTCGTGTCGTGGACAGCTGAAAAAAACTCTTGAATTGATAGATAGAAACATTTCATAAAAATACACTGTTATGGGATATAGCATATTACGACTACGAAAATCGAGTAAAAAAGGAAATGTTTCAAATAAAATCGATGAAAAGTTCTCAGTTAGTGCTAATGAAGTTGGAAAAACGTGTGTAGTTTCGTAGGGAGCCTAGAAATTATTAACTGGAATAGAAACAAAACTGAGTGGGAAAAAATGTTTCCAAATTCGTGTTAGGGTTAAGGCGCCACTCTTGTTATATTATGGATGGCTGTGAATGAAAGTTCGGGTTTATATTCTAGGCCAGATGTACCAGCTTTTTTACTACCCAAAATAGTTTTACACTCTCCTTCTACGAAAATGTGGATATATTTTCTCAAAATTATACCTTACTTATCTATGGTCCATCTATATAAAAGCCCGCTTCAGTGGCTAAATGGTCTAAGGCGTCACTCTCGTGTTAGACTGGCCTGATGATGACGGGGAAATTAGGGCTTGAATAGCGGTCAGGTCTACTAAGGGGGGAGGGAGGGTTGTTTCCTAAATGGCTTCCCACTCTCCTTCTACGCAAATGCAGATATATTACCTCTAAAATGCTTCCTTCCTCTTCCTACCCCATTAGAGTAATTATCATTTATGCGTGTAACATAAACATGGAGTAAGAAGCGGTGATGGAAAAAATAGATGTAAATATGCGGCCAATCTTTACAGGTAGTTAGACACACTGCACACATAAATTAATAGTATAATACAAACTGCTTTTTCATATAGTATATTATAATTTGTGACACCATTTTCAAAGATATCACTAAACTATCCCTTACTAGCCTAACCTTTCCTCAAAAAAACAAACAATATTTTGATAGGTATTTAAAAACTCTTTGGATATACATTTTTCTAATATAATTACCACAACATTTTTTTAAATACAAATCTTAAAAAATTAGTCATCAATAAATTTCCCAAAAATATACATTTAAGGATTGTAATGTATAACACCAGATAAATGCCGAATAAGGCATGATACCACCAACTTTGTAGCACTCGTTAAGAAAGAGGAAAAGAGAGGGAGGAAGAAAGTAATCATACCCTTCGATTGTTTTTTTTCTTTCTGCTTTTTACTCCAGGATTCTCGTGTCTCGCTATTTGAATACAATGGGGTCACTCTGTACAATCACAAGCGGAGTCGTTATCATCTCACAAGATCTGTCCAGGACCATAGACTATCTCTCACGGAGGGTAGTCTGTAATGGGGTATAGATTTCTGCCGGTTGATTCTATTGTCTATTAACCCCCGAAATTTGCCCTAGGGCCTGCATGTGTGTACGTGTGTGGCC
Organism: Timema bartmani; assembly: GCA_902151455.1. Lineage (NCBI taxonomy): Eukaryota > Metazoa > Arthropoda > Insecta > Phasmatodea > Timematidae > Timema > Timema bartmani. The sequence continues at coordinate 283,395 of CABFWB010000439.1, read as the reverse complement.
GATTGGTAGGGGGGGAAGTTTCATTATCTTGGTTGTTCAATTTTTTTTACAGTCCAATCTTCATAGGAAGTGGGGGGGGGGAAGTTTCATTATCTTGGTTGTTCAATTTTTTTTACAGTCCAATCTTCATAGGAAGGGCCTTTATCTGAAAGCTAGAAAAGTTAATGGATCTACTTTCTATTCATATATTAAGCCCTGTGATCTGCGGCTGTCACTTATGATAGATATTATCTTCTTGTCAAGTCAACAACCCTAAGTCTGATTTGATGTGCTTTCTATCCAGAGCTGGGCACGCACTCAGGCCTTCGGCAGGTCAGTGCTGCCTGCACCATCTGGTAGAAATCCTATGTATTAGGGGATTCAGGAAGGGTGGTGGCTCCCTGTTGCCCTCCACATGGAATTTCTATGAGTGAACGTGAAAGATTCTACTAATTTTTCAGGAAAGATATTGTCACGTATCTTCCAGGGTTCTTTTACACGCCACAATCGATATGGGACTGACGGCTTTACTTACCCTCTGAAGGAAGTTGTGCTACGGATTTTTATCACTCAAGAAAAAAATTTCGTCCTCACCTGGATGTGAAGCCATGAAGATAAAATCCTGAGGCGAGGGGATATTATCAAAACCTGTAAAATAACTCTAATGGTTAGTTGTTTTGATCACCGTTTCTTAGTAGACTACCCCATTCGGGTACGCATAGAATAATTACGCTAGTGATATAGGGATGAGAAAGGTAGAAACACAAAGGAAATGAGCGTGGGAAATCATTCGGGGAAATCACCTTCAGTAAACACTATCGGGATTCGAATCTCAATCTCCCTAGTCCCCGGCAATCCAGTCTAACACGAGTGTGACGCGTTACACCATGCGAGCACCGATGCGGGTAATGGTACTAGTATTATAGTAAAATGTGATCAACGTTAGTATGACCAAATACTTTATTTGTATTTTTTAAAAGACTCTTCCGATGAGAATTTGATGGTATTGTAAGATTTAAGGCGTCACTCTCGCAACAGACTAGACTGACGATGACAGGAAAAGTGGGGTTCAAATCCTAGTTGGGTGTACTGAGAGTGGTTTTCCCTAAATAGTTTTCCCCTCTCCCTCCACGCTGATGGGGCTTACCCTTCCTCTATATTAAACCTTCCTCATCCCTAACTCATTATTAGCGTGATTAGTACTTAACGCTTACAACCTGAACAGTTAGTAAAACGCGGTGATAAAGAAATTTAAATATAGCCTATAGTAAGATTCTGGTAGGAAGAAACTTTTAAAAAACACTAACATATTAATTTGTTGCACATATATTGGTATTATTTTACTATATTATTAGTATTATTTTATAGGAATGTATACATGAGAGTTGCAGATCTCATGAATTGACGTATAAATATATACAAATTGTCTTAGTGAATTTTGTAGCTTTCAAAAAAAAAAGTTCCTTCGTATCTGAATTTGACTGTACACATATCGGCGTGTGTGAGACCCATGATTCAATGTCAAAGTTGATTTTATTTTGAAGATGGGATGGATCCATATTGTCACATTCTTTTGATGAATATGTTTCAATATGGGTCTTGTCCTTTTTGTTTTGTAGCTCCCCAAGTGATTCTATCATTTTAAAAACGTTATTTTTGTTTTGTTTGTTTGTTAAAGAGGCTGAAAATTTCCACAAGCTAACAGCTTCAGATACGCATCAGTAAGTACGCGGACTAAACGTCAAAGCTCATTTAGCTTGGTTTTACGGTGACGGGTAGATTGGAGTTCAAATCCCGTACGGATATATTTATTTATTTAGCACCGCGTCTTACTACCCATTAGGGTTATTGTACGTGTATACTGAGGGTATTTCCCCCCTTAAATAGTTTTCCACTTTCTTTTCCATCAAATGGTGTGACATTTCATCTAAATTTTATCCTCCTCCTCCTTATAAATTCGTGTAAATATGTGGATATGTTTGACGGGTAACAAGACGTGTGGAACTAGTGGTAATCTACAGAAATGTTGAGGACTCATGACTGGGCCCCATATTCTCTAATGTATGTGTAGAAAAATTCCCGCAGTATATTTTGTTCGGCCTAAGGATTAGGGATATGAAAAAAGTATTGATATTTTACTAATATCGATATTTTTCTTTCGATACGTGTAATTTTTTTTTTCGATACTTTTACTGATATTAGTAATCACACTCCGGTATCGGATCGGTATTGAAAGAAACAACTTCTTTTTGTTGTTATTTTCACTCATGAATACGGTCATCACAAACTAAACAAAATAAGGTTTTGTAGTCAACTCAAGGGTGCCCCAAGCAGATGACGCATAAGAGTTTATGTGCGTTTCGATACCAATACTTACTGTTATCGATACTTTTCTTTCGATACTAGTACGGTATCGATATTTTTTTTCCCGATACTTTTAATGATTACAGTATCGATACTTTTCTTTCCCTACAGTGAGGATGGCATGAAAGATGTGTAAGGTAAGTGGTACATGTTTTTCCTAGTGTAGGCCCCAAATAGAAAAGCAGTGATCACACCAAAAAGGGAAGAAGAAATTATCATTTATTTTCCATTTATTTTTTTACTATCCACCCCTCCACTATAATTACACCACCCGCACTTTCCTGACTTCATAAACAGTAGATTTATTCTGTCCCATCCCACCTGTAGTAGAAGAATGACAGGACAGAACTTGTTATTCTATGGAAAATCTAGCATATACCATAGATTTATTTAATTAGAACGTTTAACACTAAGGTTACCAACAACTTATATTCTAACGGGTAAGGCTTAGAAGTGTAAATGAGAAGTAAAACACCCCTATTAGAGTGTAGAAGAGATGGAAAAACCACAGTGATAAATTATATATGAACAATAACACCTGATTGAGGTTTAAACATTGACCTTTGCGTCACCTGTATATAATCCAGTCCACTAGTGTGGGTACACAACAAATATGTTTAAAAGATCACCTTACCGTATCGACGAGCACGGGTAAAAAAAAGGCGTTATAAACTCGTCTAGTCTGGTTTGCCGTTGACAGGGAGGTTAAATTTCGAATCCCAGACGGGTGAGTATACGATGGCTTTTTTTCTTAAACTGTTTCTCACTCAACACTCCACACCAATTCGGGTTGCATTTCCTCTAACTTCTACCTCCCTCATATAGTCATCCATAATCCATTTGTGTAACTAAACGTGGGTATCCCGAACGGGTAGTAATACGTGGTGAAAAAAAAAAGTTATCTGATAAAAACGTAGAAATCTTTACGACACTTGTTCTACAGTTGCGAGTCAACGGATGACACACAAACGTCAGAGCTACGTCACACTTCTACCGTCCCGAGTGCTACGTGATCACGGTCATGTTTGCCATTGAGTATAATTCGCGAAATATTCCACTCAGCGCGCCACTGTGCGACCTTGAGAAAGACGAGTTAGTTAAAAAAAAAAAGTAGAAATAAAAAGTATCTGGTTTAACTTGATATTTCTTGCGCAGAGTGAAGAAAGACCCAACGTTGAAACAATACTCGCGAGCAAAGTTTTAAAATATAAGTTAAGGGCTAATTTGACTTTCTTGTAGGGAGCATTTACAGTGGCGTGGAACCACTGGAATAAATTTAACCCCCTCTTAATTTATTTGGCCCCACTCTAGGTCCACTCCAAAGAGCTTTTAAAGACAATCAAGACAATCAACGTTTAAAAATTTGCTGGGGGGAAAACCACTCTAACAGCTTTTGAAGGTGTCTAATTTTCAAAAAGATTTCAGAATAGGGACACTAGAAATAGTTCTTAGGGGCATCAAAATTCCAAAATATTTATGGGGTAGTAACATTCCAAATGGCTTCTAAGGGAGTACAATTTTCTAAAAGAATAAGTCGGGTGTTGATTATTCCATTATTATTGTTAGTTTTAAGGGACATTCAATTTTCAAACATTATCTGGGTGGCGGACCTCTTTTGTCTCGGGGGAGCAAGCACTTCAAAAATACTCTTTATTCCTTCATTGCTAATCACCCCCTCCTCCTTTACATAAATAAGGTCCCCCCCACCCTAGCTCATATCTTTCAGCACGGTGATAAGGTCGATTGACTACGGAGATCGACTGAATGTAGGTAAGGAAACTTAAATTAAGCTTGATTACTTTTTTATTCATATCAGTATTTTGTTTTGCGTTTTACTAGCCATCATGACTATCATAATATTCACACTAATGGGGTAAGGATGTGAAAGGTGCAATTTGGAGTAAATTCACCCGCATTTACGTGTAGAGAGAGTGGGGAAAATATTAATGAAAACCACCATCCTCTTGATTCGCCCTCTACAATACTTCTTTACGCTTCAAGGGCACTTCTCTTCCTCATGACAGGTCTCTTACACACCTATAGAACAACTCTCCCTGCTGTCCCCTTCTCCATAGCATGTCTCTTACACACCTATAGAACAACTCTCCCTGCTGTCCTCTTCTCCATAGCAGGTCTCTTACACACCTATAGAACAACTCTCCCTGTTGTCCTCTTCTCCATAGCAGGTCTCTTACACACCTATAGAACAACTCTCCCTGCTGTCCTCTTCTCCATAGCAGGTCTCTTACACACCTATAGAACAACTCTCCAAGCTGTCCTCGTCTCATTAAATCCTATCTACTTCCACCTTTCTCCTTAATCACACTTCCAAGATATTTTATGTTGTGTACTTTTCTCAGCTCTACTCCATCCAAGCTTTATATCTTTGTTAGGCCATATCGTCTTTCTTGTCATCACATCACATATTGTGTTTAAAATACTTTGCATTGTTAATTATTTATGAATTTAAAATTAACCCTGACAAAGTGTAATAATATTAAATAGTGATATATGTATAATAATTGGAACATCTTTATCATATATTACAAAACCTTATATATCCCCGGCCCACCGTAGCCAGCGAAATTTGACAATCCTAACACTGTTTGGCGAAGAGTATGTAACTTATCATTATGTAACCTCCTTCACTCTTCATGACCTTCATCCCTTTTTGAACTTAATATTTTTCTAAGTACTTTATTTTCAAACAACCTACATTTCTTCTCGTCATGTAAGGTATAGAAATCAAATGATTAGATATTTTTAAAGTGAGCGGATATTTATCCAGCTGGCGTTAGATAAGTTTCAATGAATCCTATTTAATAAAATGGTACCATAAAATAAACAATATTAACTTTGAAAGGTAAAACTTAACCCTTGCTGTTACATTTATTGCAGCAAACATGCTCAAAAGGGCTAACTATTTTGATATTTAAACATAGCCGTAACGGGGGAGGAGCTTAAGGGACGACCCCCTCCCCCTTCAGTAGTGTTTTTATTTCTCATCAATGACTAGGTTAGCCGATTATTGGAGTCTTAAAAACCTACCACCTAAATCATATTTAAAACAACTTTTGGATAAAAATTAATAATTGCTATTTTTCGTGAGGGGACCTCCCAACGAGCTACCATAGGTAATAACTCCCCCTTTATGCCTCAAAAATTTTCGGGGGCATCCCTGGCTTTGAACAAACCTAGGCTAAAAATAATATGATTAAAGGAGATCAAAATAAAAACCTTGATAATCAGATCCAGATACGGGAATCAAACTCGGAACAGTGTCCAGGTTGCCATTTTTAGCTTTATTTAATTTTATTTAGTTGTCAAGATTGATTGATCCTGTGGAGCATCATCCCGTAGAAATTTGAAATAAATATTAATTTAAAATATGTATTTAGGTTTATTTAAAATACTTTGTATGACTATAATATTGCTACTAACACACCCCAAACCTTATATATATATATATATATATATATATA